>JAUZST010014236.1:0-35330 GCA_034779995.1 Parotocinclus haroldoi
TATATATTTCTTTCTTTCTTTCTTTCTTTCTTTTTTTATTTTATTTTATTTTATTTTATTTTTTCCTCAAAATAAAAAATGTCCTGGTTCTTTTAGTTTACATCCTCAGTTTGGCTACAATTGGATCATGGTGTGATATTATGGAAACTTGAGGTAATATCTATAACATCTATAAGTAACATGAGCGAGCATCATGTAAACAATCCTTTAAAAGACTAGTATCAAAATTTATGTAAAATGTTGCTACAAATTTTAAAATGTGTTTTCAAGTTGAGCTACAATAGATTGTTGAACATATTAGTTCCCAAACATAGTGATATTATTTGTGAATTAAGTCTGCTTGTGAATGTTGCACATAACATATTGTGAACACTTCGAGTTTATTAAGCAGATTAACTAATTTTGTATGTTAGAATTATAAACCCAGCATTTACCTCCATATGTACATGTACATGCACATGTACATAAAAATAAACATGAATTTCAAAATATTAAGCTTTTCATGGTCCTAACAGAAGAATAAGAATTTTTTTCTGAGTATTTGTAAATTTATTTTTTCGAAAATATGCTATGAACCCTGTGCCATCCTTTGCTCATCAGTGCAAGTTGCTGCATTGAACTGTTGTGAAGAAACGGCTGAAAAAGGGAATTCACTAAATAGCCTTTTTTTAACAAAAAGATTAAATCATTATTTGAAGGATTTTAATGTTTGATATAAAACTCAAAACATTCAATCTACCACTGTAGCCTGAAAACAGCTGTTAAACAGAAACAAGTGACAATTTTCTACAGGCAGTTATCTACAGATATCTAGAGAGAAACTCTGTTCCAAGAAAGCAACATATCATGCAGAGGTTGATACCGCATAGTTTGTCTTTATCAGGCCAGCTCCATCTATGCTCAGACTTACAAGTACCCAAAGGCACAGCACATCCCTCTTTTACTATCAGCTATTATGAGAATAGGTCAACAGTTTGAAACAAATGGTGAAGTTTTAGAACCCAGAATGCTTAAAATCCCTTCAAGCAGAGATTACCACCTGCTAAAATGCACATCTTAGTCTCAATCATCTCAAAAACTCAATATAGATCTCACATTTAAACACAACATAACTGGCAAGCATTCTTCAGCCACTCATCTACTGTTAGAAGCCATACCATTAAGTGAACGATACTGACTCTTCTTTCTTTAAAGACTGTCTGCACGTTTTAAGGAAATCAAAGGGATAGGATATCACAAACTAAGTTGTTTGATATGTTTGTTTAATTCTTGCTCATTTGCTGAATTTGTATGTATGTATGTATGTATATATTGCAATTTGATGGTGTGGATACAAATATTCCTGCAAGGAAGAGGGCATGGATACATATACAGTATGCATGCACTGAAAAGCTATTTTATTAAAACCAGTGACAGGTGAATTGAAATAACAGCAGTGTGATGCTCTGGTTAATGATGTGCTGAGAACACTGGGTCATGGCATTTGCATGGATGTTACTTTGGCATGTACTACCTACCTAATCATTCTTGTAGACTAAATACACCCCTTCGTGGTAACCATATTTCTTAATGGCATTGGTCCCTTTGAGCACAATAATGCTGTCAAGTTGGCCTTCAAGTTCCCCGGATATAAATCCAGTCATGCGTCTGTGGGACTTGGGACCACCTTGCCACTTGCTTTTAACATCTTGGTGCCAGATACCACAGGAAATCTGAAAAGGAGAGTTTTTATGAAATTTCGGCAGACATCTCAGAAAATGCAAGGGTTAAAATTGCCTGTACTTATGAGTGCAGTATCCGGAGGATTTTTCATACATTGTCTTCTTTAGTCGAGTGTGTGATGTAAACGACAATGAAAAAAATGCGGTGTCCCTTTGGAGGATAGAATAGGCATGCTTCCAAGGTATTCCACATTAGGAGAGCAGTATTCTGATATTACAATATAGTAATATATATAATATTTACATATATAATAATATACAGTATATTAAAATGCACCACAGCTGGATCAGAAAAACAGCGATTGTATCCCCTCGCAATTAACTTTATCTGCTAGTATCTTTTAGATCTACTTGAATACCTGGACCCAGAGAGAACCCAGGAGAACAGTCTACCTACCAAAATCAATATGGTAGATCTCTTATATTGTAGATGAAAATAAGGTAGAGTGCTCAGTGAATGAACATAGTTTAAAAACTCCAGCAGCACTGATGTGTCTGATCCAGTCATATTAGCACTTACTACACTACCACAGCACCATCACATCAGTGTCACTGCAGTGCTGAGAATTATCCACCACCCAAATAGTACTTATTCTGTGCTGGTCCTGTGGGACAGAGTATGTAGAGAAACAGAGATGGACTACAGTCTGTAATTGTAGAAAAATGCTTCTATATGGTAAGTGCAATGGATGAAGTGGACAATGATTTTAGAAACAATGATGAGTACTTAATAATGTAATTGGTGAGTGTATTATACACTGCTCACAAAAATTTTGGTATATTAAATAAAATATCTAAATAAAATATCCCTTAATGAAATATCCTCTTATTTTTGTGAACAGTTACAAATTAATTTGTAATCACATTAATTAAAAATGTTCAGACTGTTTGAACAGCACTGTCCAGTAATGTTACTATTAGCTATTCAGATCAAATTATTTAACTGGCGGTTTCCTCACACTCTCACACTTTTCACACACAAAGCCAGGTAGTAATCAGGATAGTGAAGGGATAATGCATGAGCTTCTCTTTTGTTCAACAATTAAAGGAGAGATATGTACTGTGTTTTACTTTTTTATTTTAAGTTGCAAATCAGTTATCATCTAGACATAACACAAGGGATCACATGCTTTGTCAAAGAAATCATGTTTTTAAAAACATGACACTTCTTGAAAACAAAGCGGAAAGCCCAGGTGCACACCTGCACACAAAGTTAAATACACCCAGAGATATTCAGTGTAAAGTGACAAGCAGTATTACAGTAGCTGGCTGTCCACAAGTTGGTTTCTATTATTTTGTACCATTTAAACTGAAAAATAACGCGTTACTGCTTAAAATAAACCATACATATTACTAATGTCCCATCATGAGTTTTCTCAAAGTTAAGATAAATTTGCATATAAATCACACTTTACTCATCCAAAGGGTTGGTTAAATGGTTAGATTTATGGTTGATAAATCTTAAATGTGTCTTAAATGCCATGTCCAAGCATCAGTGGTTTTTAGCGCCACTTGGGGGAAGATCTACTGCTCACAAAACGTAGAAGAAAAATGATATATATTATAATGAAACATCCCCTATTTTTGTGTATTCTTTTTGATATCAGTTGCTAGAAAATTTTTGATCCTGACAATGTTCTTGCATGAAGGTTTGTTATTCTGTACATCTGTTCTTAAGGCAAGTTCTTAAAACCTGAATTTAAATACACCATCCAGAGGTAATGTTTCAATACCTGTTCTCTTTTTATAGTGGGAGAAACTACAGATGACAGCCAGTGAAAGAAGGAAGATCATGTGCTCTGTAACTTTCCATGTCATTGCCATCACATGCGTGGTCTGGTCACTGTATGTCCTGATTGACCGTACTGCAGAGGAGATCAAACAAGGTCAGCTGTCCTATCCATCTGCTCTTTCTTTAGGTTTTGCTGTGTTGGGAGGGGGGTACGTAATATTTTTGTTGGGAATTGACGTTGATGTCATCCAAATTCTTTAATCGTGCTTCATATGAATTAGCTTATATTGCTTGTGGTGCATGGTATAATGAAACATTTGCCTACTGTTCGCCTAGATTTTTGCATGAATAACTTATAAATGTATACATTAGTGTTTAAATATTTTTTGGTGGAGTTTGGAAGCAAAATACATGAATACAGTCCCTTCTTCTATACGAAAGGAGGGTATGGCAGAAAAAAAGTTTTATAAGCACTGGCGTAATCTTTGAAGAATGTCCTTTCAAGGGGAGAGTAGCTACAGTACTGAGGTCCCTCCATTTGTTAACATTTAATCTCTTTGTTGAATAATATTGTGCATAACTATGTAGTTTGTCCATTATGATCCTATGAAACTTATTTTGCTTTTGTTCACATGAACAAATATTGCTCATAGTCTTACAAACCAATCAATGTGTCAGTAAATGCATTAGAATTGTTTATATTTTAAGGTCCACAGAATGTACTTGTCTGTGTGACTTTGATGAAGACCAGGCCACATTTTATAGAGCAATTAATGTGAATATCGTGGCAATTCCACATGGTTTACAAGTGCTTCTTCCTTGCAGATGTAGGACCTAATTATTCCTCCATCTGAATAAATATTAACTCAAACACAGCTATTTGGACTCGAGATTCCTGTTCCAATGGCCCAATCTTTTGTTCCCTACAGTCCAAGTAATAAATCTGGCATGATCGACAGTCCATATGCTGCACTGGAAAGTGGTAACAAAATAATAATGAAATATTAGTTTACTGTACTACATCTAGTATATTAGCATCAGTGCATTATTAATGTTTGCTATGTCTTTTGCTGTATTCATACTGTGCAATTATGTTGTGATTACACTAATACTTTACTGCATAACAGGGTTTTTTGTGTTGACAAAGCAGATGAAAGATTCAAAATGTTTGTCAACATTTTTACAGTCACCATGGTACTACAAATTTACATTTTGCGTCTTAGTGGATAAAAATGAGACATAATGCTATTTGCTTAACTCAAATTGAAACAAGAAATAAAACTGTACGATAGTCTGAGATGGGTTAACTGGTGTTATTGGTTTTAACATGAAGTGTAAAGGAGAAATGGCACTTTAAAGATGCCTAAAAGGGGAATTGTTTGTAAAGTCTAAATGTGCCTTGAACATATTTTTGAGATAAGACAGGCTTCTAATGCTTATTTCACTTCTACTGTAGACCGGAAGTTGATCTTGTTTGCATAGCATGTTATGGGTGTAGGTAATTACATTAAGTTACGATACTCTACAGATCCTCCCCACTTTCATATACCCACTACCTCTAGCTAAATAGTAATACACTTTCTTTGACCATGCAGCCAGGAGAATACCAGGTAAAAGCTTTTTCCTTTAACATGTGGTGTGTCTTTTCTCTAACACCTGACTTTTCCTTCTCATATCAAAATGTGTATTCCCTCTTCCACTTTTCTTCTGTCACTCCTTTCTTCTGTGCCTTCAAACATCTGGTTCACCCTCTTCTTTGCTCAGTTGCCTGATTCTCACCTCCTCTTTCTACTCCCTCCAACTTCATCTTTCAGTTTCAACTGCTGTATTGACCCTTAAATGCTATTTAAATGCGAAGACTTTATTCACAGTGTGGATAATTGTTGCAATGTATATGCATCTCGGTATAAATGTTAATAGATACACGTAGGTCCCAGCATTATGAGTGTATTGCCTGTTCTTTAAACATGAACATATAGCATTATTGCTATAACATGTTTGAACTGGTCATATTTCTGACTGGAAATATATCTGAAATATGTGGAATGTTAAAGAGGACATTTCTGTGTTAATGTACCTTTACTCTTAAGTTGCAGAATTTAACATGGAAATGAATTGTGTGACTCTTCAGACCTTTCATAGCGTTGTACTGTACTGACTGAGCAGCATGGGCTCTGTTAAGCAATCCTATATACTTTTAAAATGGCATCTAAACATTTATGTATGCAATATTTACTTTCTGAAAAATTAGGAGTAACTGTTAAAGTTAAGGCAAGATCACACAAGGAAGGTTTCTGATAGAAACCCCTTCTGCACTGGTCAGGTATGCAGAACAAGCCCATCACATCACTGCCATTTACCTTAAGGAAAATATACTGCTATGAGTGGTAGTAGTGCTGTCCCAGTCCACCAAGCAGTGTTGCTTGTAAACACATAATCTGCAGGCAGTAGTCAACAGATGAAAACTTCACCTCTAGTCTCATCATAAAATCTTTGTTTATGGATTATGCAGCAGAACACTTGGATAAGTCAGTGGCTGGGGTCTGCTGGAACAAAAGTTTTGTCTACTATTATCAAAGGTTTGTTTGGAGAAAAATATGCATTTTAAGTAAAGAACCCCTGATCAACTGTCAAGCATAAGTTTGGATATTTTGTCCTTCATTGCTGTGTGCAGCCAATGGCACTGGAAATATTGTGCGAGTAAAGGAAAGGATGTCCTGTTTGAAGTTGGATACTAATTTAGTGCTCAATATTAAGATCGTGCAAGACAATGTCGAAAAGCAAGTGGAAAAACTCAAGCTGAAAAGATGTTGGGTGTTAAACAAGACACGAAAGATTAGGGTTTTAGTAGAATCTGACAGTCCCCGGACTTGTAATTTTATTAAAAGACTGTGATCTAGATCTTAAACATGCCATGCATTCAAGACAGTCTTACGGTTACAAAAGAATTATTGTTCAATGAAGTCCATTAGCTGGCTACAAGAGAAGGAAGCTGGGTAACAGACTGTTTTAGGCTGGGTAAAAATATTGACTGACAGAATGCCCAAACATCTACCTACACATGCCAAATATTAAGTTTCATTATTTGCAGTATGTTACATAAACAATAATTATTCTTTTAAATTGCCTTATGTTGTATTTAGAAACCCCTTGCAGATGTTTAAGTACAACAAAACCTGTCATTCATACAAGGGCGCCCAATCCTTTGTATAAGACTTTATAATTGAAACTGAGAGCTATATCTGAATAGAGATAAGTTGATCAGTTAATATTACCTTATTGACATTCCTAACCATCCTCAAGTATAACTGCTTTTTTTTTTTTTTTTTTATAAAGAAAGCATACAATAAATAGAATATTTGGTCTGGTGAAATATCTTAGGAAAATAAATGAGCAATAAAGGCGTTGGATTCTTTTCAGTTGTGCTGAAGTTTTTAGACAGACTGTGTATATCACCAGCACTAACCCATTTCTCTTCACTTTATTCTCATTTACCATGTCAGGAACACTAATGCTGCACCCTGGGCTAACTTATGGACCCTCCAAAATCAGTACAGTACAATCTTCCATATGTTCAAGCCTTGTGCGTGAGCTCACAGTAGAAACTAGCGAGTTACCATAGTGGCTACATTTACTTGCAGATATGTTTTGTGAATCCAAATTTAAATAATGGTACACTTGCGTTGCGTTTCTTTTTAATAATTGTGAAATTGCGTCAGGCTAAGCAAAATGTACTTTCACTGCCATTCATGGCTTAAATACTTGTTTGTACAGGAGATTATTTTGTAACTGTTGTCATCCATCTTGCTGACTATTTTAAAGCTCGAAGCATAAACTTTGTGCCTGTCATAGTACATCAGCTAAATGTGTGCTTTGATGCAGTCTAATGTGTAGAAAGACCTCGCACAGTCCCATTAAAAATGGGAAAATTAAACATGGCTAATGTTCTACCATTTAATAGGTTACAGACCTCATTCAGTCATTAAGAACTTTAATTTGGACAAATTTCATTGGCCTCAGATTATTTCAGATGTTCTGATTGAGGTTTATACATGAATACATTCTATTCTTATTCAGCCATTTAATCCAATTATAAAGGGATTATTGGGCTGCATGTAAACATAGCCAGTATGATGCCCCTCCAGTCTGATACAGAATTAAGAATTGGGAAGTTGAGATTCTCTACATGGTTATCAAAATTTGAATAATTTCTACTGAAAGGCATAATGAATGACTAAATCTCATGGTAATTCAGTTATGTGTAATGACGTCCATTACTGCTGGGGGTTCATTCTTTACTTTGGAAGTGAAATCGACTGTCACTGAACAAAGAAAACAAAAAATGAATCGTCTTTAATCTTTAAGACGACATAAGCTTCCTTCCTATGCCTAAAGGTTGCACCTAGATTTTACTAAATACTAAATAGGGGAAAAAAACAAATAGTAAATCTGGAAGTCATGATTTTCCAATCTTTTGTCATATAGCCTCCTTTGTCTGTACCCTAGTTAGAAGAGTGTGCTTGTTATTTCAAGAATGCATTCTAGTGACACATCTTGCATATGCAATAAAAACATTTTTATCATTTTGTGGTTTTGCGTAGAATGATTGATTGTTTATATTTTTTTTTTATCCAGGAATGAATGTATATCCGTTGATGACTGTGTGTAGAATTGCACTGTGTATATACAATTCTGATCAGCATATTACAAGACAGTGGTTCTCAAAGTCAGGGGAATTTGCAAGCCAATTGAACGGGCATGTTTAAAATACATAATACTTGTCCCCTATAATAATTGGACTATAGCAGTGCTTGAAATGGGACAAATGGAAATAAGTAATATTTTTTTTTGCTGCGTGCAACTTTAAAATGTACACCACGCAGTGCTTTTATCTATGTAACGAAGTCTGAACCATGTCTGTACATTAAGCGATTCGGGCTGTATTAATTGTAGAAATGTGTGGAAGTAAATAATACTTAGAAAAGATAATACACAATACTTTTCAAGCACTGTATAATAAATTCCAGTGGTGTCTGGAAGCAAAATACATGTATGTGTATATTGGAGTGATGGGGGATGGGACTTGAAAATATCCTCTACAAAAGAAAAAGAAAAATTGAGAACCACTACTATAAAGAATACTACCTGTTTGAAAAATCTTGTTTATTGTTTTAAAATTCCAAAGTTTGTACTTAAATAGAGAGTAATATCTTCCTTTCTGTGAGCCAAACACAGTAACTATTGATGTACAACAACATGCATTTTCTAATCATCCACAATGACTGCAGCATATATCTATGTATATGTAGTTGACATTATTTAGATCGTGATCAGGATATTTTTGTTTTTTTGTTTTCCACAGGAATTCTGGAGTGGCCTTTTTGGACCAAGCTTGTGGTGGTGGCCATTGGTTTCACTGGTGGACTGGTTTTCATGTATGTGCAATGCAAGGTCTACATACAGCTGTGGCGAAGACTCAAGGCCTACAACAGAGTGATATACGTACAAAACCGTTTGGAGACTTGTAAAAAGCCTTTTCTTGAGAAACCTGCCTTCATGGAAACAAATATGGAAAACAAAGAGGCTTTTGGACCAGCGCAGTCGGACACAAACTCTTCACAGTACACAGAGACTGAGGATTACGGCATGGAGATACTGCAAGTGTGAGCAGCGCATTCAAATACCCAGTTCAGCGGGACCAGAAGAAACTATGCCTCCTCCTAAATGGCAGGTGGCACCACCTAGTGCTGGGTGACAGAGACAAATTCCTCTTCTGTTGTTTAGGTGTTAAACTTCTCCTTGTTTCGTCTATTCTGTTTCTGTACATTGTTGACTAGCCATTATGAGTCGGTGTATAACAGAGCCAGCTACTGCCATTCTGCTGCTCTTGTACAAGATGTGAAATGTACCACTCGAGCTGTGTGTGTCTGCGCTCGCCATCCCTGTTGAGAGTATCTGAGACTGCGCTGGTTCTATTGGAGTCCTAACAATGCATTTAAGCACTTTTTTGTTCACTGTCCTAAGACTCCCCCATTTTACTATCCATACATTTCTATATCCATTCATGTATTTGGATATAAATGGGGTTGAAAAAAAAAACAAACTTCTGTTAAGAGCTTTTTCCACATTTTATATGATATTTGTATTCCCACGCAACCTTTGAATGGAAAATGAATTTAAGGAATCTGAGGGAAACAGGCACCTTTTAGTCTATTTTCGTGTTCTTAATTCAGTGTCAGCTGAGTGACTGGATTATGTTTGTTTCTCCATTTGTTTTATTTGATATGTAATTTATTCTTTGTGAATTTAATTCATGTTCACTGATCAAGGGCTAGATTCACTAAAGTGATTTGCACAGTCTTGGCACTAGCAAGCACATTAACATGCAGTAATTTGTGACTGGTCTCTAAAGATGACAATGACCAGCCACTGGCCATGCTACTGTTTTTGTCTAGGCTAAAAAACTTTAGTAAATCAGCC
The DNA here is from genome assembly GCA_034779995.1 of Parotocinclus haroldoi. Lineage (NCBI taxonomy): Eukaryota > Metazoa > Chordata > Actinopteri > Siluriformes > Loricariidae > Parotocinclus > Parotocinclus haroldoi. The sequence goes on from JAUZST010014236.1 coordinate 9,934, forward strand.
CTTAAATGTACCCTCTGTGGGCTCTAGAATGTAGACTGCTTACAAATCATTATCAACAACAACAAAACAGCCAAAAAAATCTGTATGTGTGTTTCGTATGTTTAACTGACTGTATATTTAGCTCTTGATTTGACTGCCCTCTTTAATTGTGAGGTTTTACTCTTGGGAAGTCGTAACCTTATTTTTTTTAACCATTTTATGTGATCGTTTTTATTAAATTTAACCAATTAACCGTTCACTGTCAAGTGTATACCGACCCATACAAATTTCTGTGGATATATTCTAGACAAAAACTAAAACTGATGGCATTTAATATGTACTGTTCAAAGGCTCTTGGTTGACAGTTTGATCCAGTTTATTAATTCATTTCCAAACATGCTTTTTGTAATTAAGGGTTGCAGGGAGCTGGAACATAACCAGCAAGATCACAGTGTCACATGTGTACATGCTCACACTCACTCACGGGGAATGTTTTACCAGTTGGCTTAATGCATCTATTTGGAATGTGTGAGGAAACTAAGGAACTCCAAAGTACTCCATATAGACATGTGGGGTACATTCAAACTTCACACAGGCAAAGTCAGGGTCAGGAATTGAATAAACTGCTCCACTGTGTCAGTTCTCCCTGTTAAACTGCTTTGGAAAGTGAATGACTTTCAGTGCATAGAAATTAACAATTTTTCCAAACAATTCAGACAGTTAAGGCAAAACTTTGTGAAAACGTGCTTGTAAAAGTTTAGTTTAATATTGTTTATTATCAGCTGCTCAAAGCTATTATATGACATTTATGGTTAAAATACAGGAACTGATGGATTTATTAAAAATAAAAAATAGGTAATTTTGTTTGTCTACTGAAGAATAATTCTAATTTTCCCATTAAGTTAAAGATGATAAACTGCAATATTTAATAATAATAATTAATTCATTAATATTTTGCTTTATAAATCATGCTGTGTATTTGTAGTTTATACCTGCTTTAAAAGAGCATTATTAGTTGTGATGGTTGCCAGATATCAGCCACGTCAAATCAGGAAATTACAGCGATAGCTTGGATGCTTTAGTCGACTTTATTTTGGTATACAAAAACAACCTGCTAAGCCAAAATTTAAAAACACAGACAAAAGCTGAGCATGTTACTTGACAAATGTTGTTCAAATCAATCCGAATGTTGAAATGGTATTACAAATAATCAAATATTCTAAGCAGAAAAGAAGTACTTAGTCATCAGTGTCCTACCTCACCTTGCATTTTGGGAAAATCTCCTAATTATTTTTGTGAAAAATAACTTCACTGTTCAAATCTAGCCCATTAGTAACAATACTAACTTGACAGGTAATGATAGGCTACACTCCCTGGCTACAGTGTAAATAATTGCTTATTTTTTGGATTTACGCCACTGACAAGGAATATTTTTTGGTTCATATCATACAGCTTAGAGGAGTATTCTCCCAAAGGAAAAATCTCTTTATAGCTTTGTTTCCCCAAATTTCATAATTCTACAGTTGTTGGTTAATGGTTAATTGGTTAGTCATTCACACATTCACTTACCCTACCCCCACTCCCAGACTGATATATGGTTTATCCAAGATTTGTCTTACTTAAATTCAGTTCATTTAAATGTCAAGTCTTTACAAATGGAAACCTTTCTGTTTAATGCCCGGATTCTTGTTTGACATTTTATTGCATCATCCATAGTTAAGTTCCTCGTGTTTGGTCTAAGGCTGCTTTTATAAAATGATAGCTTGTTGCTTGGTGGTCCTAAAACAGATTTCCCAGGATCCTGCTTTTTATTTCTTGTCTGAGAGTAGAATAATGGGAGATGTGGAACTGAGGCCATGTCAAACAAAACAGTAAAACCAGAGATGCAGAAGGTGCACTCATGCCATCTAGAGACCACTGGTGGATTGTATATGTTGTTGTCATATTTTAATGTACTGTGCAATTTGACCAAAAGGAAAAGTGCAATTTACAGATCAATTGCAGTCCTTTCCCAGATTTTATGTATTCTCGGTTCTTTAATTCCTAAGGGTAGTTCGAGTCTTTTTCCAATTTTATGCAAATAACACTACAGGTTTCACGTTGCACAACTAATATAATCCGTACTTGCATCCTCTTGAGCGAGGAAAGAGCTTTTGTTGGGCAGACAGGACCTTGCACTTCTGCTCTTCTACGTGAATGCAGGCATGCCCTTTACACAACTGCCACTTGCAGTCCTTTTGTGTTTTGAAAGCCGTTACATTGCAGTTCTTAGATCAGTGGGAAACAAGTGGATATTTGTTGATCTTACAGATTAATAGGAGCTGGCTCCTTCAACTTTACGGCAGTGTCTCGCTTCTGAGCATTAAAGTTCAAATTTAAACTAGACTCAGTAAGACAAGACAAATTCCTGATTGTAAATCTGAAGTAGCCTTTGCTGTGTTGCTGCTTTTTCGTCCTGCTCAGCTTTCATCTGTTGCAGTCATATACTGCTCACAAAAATTAGGGGATGTTTAAGAGTGAAAAGTGAAATTGTTTGCCTCTTGTCCTTTTGTTTCTACCATGCTCCAGGTTTCTTATAGCTGAACCCTGACGATCATGTGATCAACATACCCAGGTAACTCAGATGTGCTTAGAAAGTTTTTCTTGCACAATTTTATTACTACTGAAATTACTTGAACATGGTTAACATGACTGTTTTTTGACCCTCTGTTATATTCCATTTTTCTCTTTGTTACTTTTCTTTGAATAGTAAATGCACTTTTTCATTCAAATGTTTTTGTTAGGTATTGATGTGTTTTTGATTTATTTGATTTTACACATTTTAGTGCATAAATTGGAAAACGACTAAATAAAATAAAGTAAACCTAGACGTTCTTATGAATATGCCATTTGCTTTTTTTCCCCCCACACACTACTGCTGTTGTAGCAGCAGTTGTTTGACACAATATCACAAGCATAGAAACGGTTATAATTGTTTATGGATTATACTCCTCAATTTACCCTCGGCCACTTTGTCATCAAGGCCTTTCATAATCACTGTGTCAAGCTATAGAAAAGCAATGTAAGTGAATGAGCATTTCACATTGCTGTGGCTTTCTCAGTAGCTAAACATGGTTTTGTGAAGCTGAAAGACTGTATATTACATGTATAGTTTTATATTTTATGTATCTGTAAAGTTTTTCTCAGTATTATTACACTTTTAAGAGGTTGACTTTAAGTTTCTTAATTGAGATGTAAGTGACTATGTTGTGTTGTGTTTTCAAAGGGAGATGAAATGGAGCAATAAAATAAAGATCTTTATCAAAACAGCAAGTGTAGGCCTACTTGCATTGATATAAAAGTTTTTGACTTCTGTTTTCAAATTCATGCTAGCGCTGTGTAATGTGAGCCATTCAGAAATTGTTTTTTGGTTACAGTAGCTCACAGTGCATGATGACTGACATTACAGAATTAACAAAAAAAAAAAACACACCCAACCTAGCCATCCAACTACACACACACACAGACACACAGTGACAAACAAGCACAAAACATCTGTAGACTTTACATGTGCAGAGTTGTGGATTTGAAAGTAAAGTGCAAAAGCGCAGCAGTAAAGGACAGTGCGGACTGAATTAAATGGATTTAAATATGGAGAACAGAAAGGGAAGAGTAAGAGAACATCTGGATATGGGTTGTATGTGTGTATGTAGTACACTGTATCCAGATGTAGTGTTGTAGTGTTAAGCTGTTCACGGCGTGTGGGACGAAGCTTCTCTGTAGTCTGGAGGTCTTGATCCTTAACTGGCTGAAAGACCAACCTGAGTATAGACACTGGAACAGGTGATGTCTAGGGTGTGATAGATCACGGGCGACGTTCTCTGCCCACTTCCTGGTTCTGGCCATGTGCAGTTCCGGTAGGGCCCGGTGTGGGGTAACTCCACACCAGTGGTTCTCTCTGCAGACCTGATGATGTGCTGCAGTCTGTCTGTCTGCAGTTTTGTCTGCATGTTTGGTGGCTGAGCTGCCCTGCGGTGCGGACAGATTCTATGGTGGCGGTGTAGAACTGCACCATCAGCTCCTTGGGCAGACTGTACTTCTTTAGTTGGTGCAGGAAGTACAACCTCTGCTGAGCTCTCTTGATAATGGTGCTGGTGTTGCAGTCCAATTTCAAGTCCTTGGAGATTGTTGTGCCCAGGAACTTGTAGGAGTCCACAGTCTTTACAGTACTGTTAAGGATGGTGAGTGCTGAAAGAGTCTGAAGGCTTCTCCTGAAGTCCACTCTCATCTCCACTGTCTTTGTTGTGTTCAGCTCCCGGTTGTTGTGGTTGCTCCAGAGGACCACCTGCTCCACAAGCCGTCTGTAGGCAGACTCGTCACTGTCCTGGATGAGACCAATGACTGTCAAGTCATCTGCAAACTTCAGGATGATATGTGATGTGTATGAAGCAACACACCAACCAATCCAGATATCTTAATGTATAAATAATAGCATGTACATGTCACTTTCATTATTTTGTATTCTTATTCCATTCAGGGTCATGGGAAAGCTGATGCCCAGCCAGCAAGACCGGGTGCACGGCAGGAACAGCCCTAGACAAGACACCAATCCATTGCAGGACACATACACATCAAGGGGCACTTTGGAAGCACCTAATAAATGTCTATAGAATGTGGGAGGAAACCAGAGTACATGGAGAAAATTCACACAGTCATGGGATGAACATGCTATCTCCACACAGGTGGAGCCCAAGTCCAGATAGAAGCAGGTTTCTTGGAACTGCGAGGTGGCAGTGCTAACCGCTGCACCACTGTGCCGCTCACATGCCATTTTGTGTTTTGTAATTGTATCTAATTAACTTTTAACAAATTAACACTTTTAGCAAGCAAATGCCTGTCTTATGTGTGAGCATTTTAAATTTTCATCTACCCCTATCATTAACCTTACACCAAGTACAAGTATTTTTACTCTTTTGGTTTTTCTAATGAAGGTTGCAGCTTTTGTACAAAATCAGTTTACCTTGTGGGAATCAGATAACTGTCCCCATGAGTTAAAAATGGCATATACTGCATTATTTGTATATGTTGTATGTTTTCTTAGATTAAGCTTGTCAGTACTTGGCAACTCCTCACTTGTCATTTGAGAATGCATCAGTGGTTTGATGCTTTTTTGTGTGGAAAAACCTGTGCCATTATCAGAAATATCAGCACAGTGAGAAGTCTCTTCAACCACTCAGATTGTATGGTCGGATTTAACTGCTGTATAATTCAACAATGAAACATAAGAGGAAGTGTGTTACCATAAAGGTGGATACCTTATACAATCATAAACCAAAGTGGCATCACAATGTTCTGTTGTTTTCATAATATCGTTTTTTTTTTTTACAACAAAACAGGAATCATAGAATGTTATAACTGAATATGCATTAATACTGACCTCTAACAAACGAGTTTTTACTATGTAGCGGTAACGATACATTCTCTGCCCCAATCTATGCCACAAAGATTTAAGGTATATACCCTTAAACAAACATTAGTTTGAAAAACAAAGTAAATAAGCAAACATGATATCAAAAAGGTCTAAAACTAATAAGTTACATTAATTTAAAATGTCATTATTTATTAGTTATTTTGTTATTTGTGTATTTTTAAATTATATACAAAACAATATTTGTATGTATAAAGCTTGTTGGCTCATGGTAATGGATTGGTGGAGTGATACAATTTAGCTGTGGAGAAAGTCATGCTATTATCACAAATATCAATAGATTTCTCAACTAAACAGATCATAAGGTTGGAACTGTTTTAAAATAAAGCAGAAGAACACGAGAGAGATTTTTTTACTGCAAATAACTTTATAGCTACTATTTGGTTGGAGGGAGAAGCCAAAGATGAGTGCCATAGCTCATTACAGCCATGAAGTTATTCCTGATAGCATATGACCTATTGTGCTTTTTAACAGCAAAGAAGCCTGAGTATGCCCACAAAAATTCATTCTTGCTATTCAATAGTAACCATTCCCTGCAGGCTACAAAAGGCATATTGTATATCACTACTAAGTAATAAGAGTAGGAAAAAGGACTAAAACTATTGTTTTATTATATTTTTAACTAAACAATAGAATTTAGTTATTTATTTTGGTAATTGCGTTACTTGTGTATGTGATATATGTGTGTGTTTATAATGTTAAGTGGAGTGCTATCATTTTGGTGTGAAAAAAATCCATGCTGTTATCACAATGTTTTTAGGGTGAAAACTCTTTTCAGAAAATTGTAAGGTCAGAACTGATTTATAAAAGCACATACTACACGGCCAATACCAAACCGATGTTGCCAACTTGGCGTTGAAGATCAAATCATAAAAGCTGCCAGTGAGCGATAGCATAGCTCAGCTTCATTGTTTGAGTCTGTAAATGTCAATGCATTAATCAATATGTACATAGTTTATGTGTAGATATGCACCTACACTGCTCACATATTTCAAAAGTAATATCAAGAGGATCCAACAAGAACTGCTGGACAATCTGATCCTGTCCATGCCTCACCACTGTCAGTGTGTTTTAGCACTCTTGGGTGATCATACACCCTTCTGAACAGTCAATGTGTGGTACTATCCAATTTGACATGCTTCTGTTCACCCCCATAAAATATGTCACTTGCTACTTGCTACCGTTATTGAGTTTGTATCTCATGGATGTAATCAAAAAGCTCGTTTACTTTTCCATTTGCTTTTCTGAATATCTTGTTTAATGACAGAAAATCAAATTCTTCTTTTTTTTAATCGCTTCATGTTCATTTTAAAATATGCCCTAATACGGTGAACAGTGTAATTCGTTCAGTTTATCATGGAAAGAGATTAAGAGAAACAGCATTACGTAAGACTGATCTAAAACTAGACCTCAGTATAAATACGACATGATGGCGTATGCAATATGCAAATAAGCGCATACGTCATATATCGACATTTATCTGTTTAAACTGACTTTAGTTTCTTTCCTCTGAAGAAAACAATCTTCTCGAAATCTCAAAGACTTGTCCCAAAACATTGCTTACAATATTGAAATACCTTACAATTTACAAACATTGTCCCAAACACAGCGTACACTTTATAGTGTGTAGGGAACAGGCAGTACACAACATTTCAGACACGATCAGGGTGGTTGCAGTGACTTCGCGCATGCGCAGTTGTAAGCGGGTAGGGAAGCCGGATCGGGCAGGGTCAGATAGCTTTGCTGAACAGTCTCCTTCAGTTCGCCCTCCAATCCGAACTGCTAGCTGCGGTCTCTCAGCGCTGGGGACAAGTTCGTTAATTCACTAAAGTTCACCTCCACTACCAACTCGAAGCAGGTACGTTATGAGACCAGCATATGTTTTGATGTGTCTGTAAAACGTTTGGTTTGTGATGCTATGTTACTGTTTTTTACACTTTCTTAGCACGTTAGCTTAGCCAACACCAAGTGATAGCAGAGCTAACGTTGCGCAATTGACATAAGTGACTGTGTAGGGAACGCGGATTAATCTTCCTATCTGCTTCACGAATATCATCGTGTGAAAGTCAGGTTTATGTGTTTGTGGCTTTAGCTTTGTCAATGTCAGATATGCTTGTTGCTAAAGTCACAGATGTAGTATCCGTTCACTTCATCCGCGTACTAGCACTGTAGTACTACCTATAGGAGACCTATACTGTAGGGAGAGAATGCTGTTCGATTGTTTCATATCTGCACCTCAAATCGCCTGTAAACATTTTTGCATTTAACCAGATCTGGCATGTTGGGTTCACTACCGCGGTAAAGCTATTTTAATGGGTGCCATGCTGTTAGCGAGCTAGCTGCTAATCATTGACACGCTGCTCTCCAAGTCTAACTGGTTCTACCGTGTTGTTAACCTAACGGAAAACAGCGATTCCGTGTCGTTTATATAAACAGCAGGAACCGAGTTGTAAATCAGAGCAGCCCAGTTTGGTGCGGGTGTATATTTAAGATCTAATAAAAAGGCTACGACCACAGGCTATTCGCCGGTAATCAGTTGCATCATGCCAATGTGAGTCGCTGCTATCTGACCAAGATGGCCTCCACTTTTAACCTTGTCAGAATCTTGTCCCTGCTAACTTTTGAATCCCTTTTTTGTTTCATTTTCAGTCTACTTGTTTGCTGTGAGCACAATGTTGCTCAAAAACTGAGTCTGAATTTTGGACTCTGCAACCGAGGACGTGCTCTCAACATGCCTGTATAAGAAAAAAAATGCTGTTTGGCGTTTTAATGTGACATTGTAATTTAAGCGTGAAATAATCAGAATGACATGTGTATGAGTCACTTTGGAGGCCAAGGTTTCAATGAATCAATTTAGCAATCAATTTTGCTAAAATACAAGTGCATGCTGATGGGGTACATTTTTCTTTAGAGCAGCTGGTTCTGTAACCTTTTGTATTTTAGAACTGTTTAACTGTCATAATTAGGGCTGCTCGATCATATGTAATTTACTGTTCACTTAGAACTTGTTTGCAGACCCTAAAAAGCATTTGTTTCACCATTGTATTCCTTTATGGAATGCTAGTGGCTTGAAATAGTTCTTTCTCCTTCCAGTGACTCAAAAAGGTGTGGCCTTCTGTCTGGACAAATTATTTTACCCAGATGAATGAAGCAAGCAGAGCCAGTTACACCCTTTGGGATTTGCGTGTGAGAGGCAAAGTAGAGCTGGTGCCACACCCCTTTTATGTAACATTCACTTTTCCTTGCAGTAGGTTGGTGTGCTTTGAGGGGGTTTCTGCACTTTTTTCAACAGTCAAAGTCAAATGTATTTCGATAGCACTTTTTACAGTAGTACAAATCATGTTTAAAAATATCTAGGCCCAGAACTCTGATTTAGCAAGCCTGGGGTGACAGTGGCAAGGACATTTCCCTGAATCTTGCAAGAAAGAAGCCCTGGGAGGGCCTAGACTTAAAAAGGGACTTCTCCTCAGGCAGCATGGCTTTAAACCAAGTTACCTTATAAATACGTTTATCGCAGAGTTTAATGAGACGCTAACTAAAAAAATATAATTTACTGCTCACAAAAATGAGGGTATATTTTAAAATGAAATGAGCATAATAAAATGGAGATGTTATTGAATTCTGTATTATAAATTGTATCAGCTTTTCCACACAAACAGTATGTCTGCTGATGCTTTTCAAATCAATGACAAGCTTTTATCCACAAAACAAAGTTAAACTTTTTTGTCCATTTTTTTTATTTACTCTTTACTTACTTGCACTTTTTCAAACTAATGTTGCTTGGTAGTGTATAAACCATATTGCTTTTCTATCATGCTGTATTATGGCATGGTAGGGAATTGTTTCAAAGTAACGACTAATTTGATGTGGATATGGTGGAAGGTTAAAGCGTCTTTATTAAAGCGTATTTATCTTTTCCAGTATTATTTAATCAGTATGAAATTGAGGGCTTCTTTGGTTTAAAAAAACTGTTGTATAATAGCAATTGAACAGTAGTGGTTGTATGTGATCGGAAATTACATCACTGCTCTGGTGATCTACAGCACTTATCTTTGGCAAATCACTGCCATGATGTTGTTCATTAGATCTCGCTACCAAATGTGAATGTTTTACATGACTACTTTTGTTTTTCGTTTACAGACAGAATGGCAGTGCCCCCAGCATATGCTGATCTTGGAAAATCCGCCAAGGATATCTTTAACAAGGGATATGGTAATGTGCCTGCTTCGAAATGCATATGGAAGATCACATCTGTGCTTTAATGTTTTTAGTAATTTGTGCAATCATGTTTTTTTTTGAAGGGTTTGGTCTGGTGAAGCTTGATGTCAAAACAAAATCAACTAGTGGAGTGGTAAGTGCAATATCGCAGTGTAATTTCCAGGTTGCTGTTTCCATGACATGAATGCACATGTGCTGTCTTCCCTGCAGTCTTTAGCAGTCCTGTTTACAAGATGATTGAATTGTTAAAATAATATGTATTGATCTTTTCATTGTGAGAATGGTGTGATTTTAAAATTCTGGCCAGGTCAAACAAGTCGATTTTAATGTGGAATTAAATATGTGCATTTTTTTATGTGATTTGAAACCCTGATCCAGTGCATAGTAAGAAACATCTGTCATTTAAGATGTGACAATTCCTAGGGATTGACAGTAGGCCTGCATTGGTTAAACAAGGTGCTCCAGAGAAGCTATCCTGCCATCAGTAAGATGCTGGCACAAAACTGTGTAGAGCTGTTTATATCGCTAGCAGCACGATTAACTAGTGTAAACTTTGGGCAAATAATGGTGAGGTCTCTACCTTGGACTCTGCCTGTGTGGCGTTTGCGTTTTTACTCTGGGCTCTTTGGTTTTTCCTCCCCATTTTAAAGCTATGTACCAGTTTAATTGGTTTCTCTAATTTGATCCTATGTGAATTTATCGAAATATTGATGTCAGTAGGCTGTTAAATTAACATAAATACAAATACCGGTGTAAACTGAATACCACCCAGGTAATGTGATCTGACTTTCTTTTTATGGCTAGGAAGCAAGCTGCAACTTCTGCAAATTCTGAACTAGCTGAAGCTTATTTAAAGAAACTGCAGGGTGTCCAGTTATCAATACATCATAGTCCAATGTAGAAGTACTTTTTTTCAGTATATTTTATGTGACTTAATTAAACTGTGTTTATAATTCATTGGAATTAAACTACAGTGCAGTGTGGTCATCTAATCTGATTTTTAAAAAAATCATCCAACACAGGAGTTCAAGACTTCAGGTTCTTCCAACACTGACACCAGCAAAGTTGTTGGAAGTCTGGAAACCAAATACAAGAGATCAGAGTATGGACTGACCTTTACAGAGAAGTGGAATACGGACAACACTCTGGGCACAGAGATCACCATTGAAGACCAGGTTTGCCAGACTTACATCTTCAGGGACTCTTATGTGATTTGGTTGGGTTTCCTCTGGTGTTCTGTACTTGACAGCATCTGCTCTCTCGCTCTTTGCAGATTGCAAAAGGACTAAAGCTGACTTTTGATACAACTTTCTCACCAAACACAGGGTATGTTTTTTGGGCTTGTTTGTTGTAGGGAGTATAAATAAACAGTTGATTAATCAATTTTAATCAATTTTAATGGCTACTTGAGGACATGGAGTATTTAGTGTCCTACACAGCTGGAGTATAAGGCACAGCTGGAGTATAAGGATACCAGTTTTTTAGTCTGCTTTTTTTAAAAACTGTTGTTTTAACGTATTCTACCTAGATTAAATAATGCCAGAGTTCTAAGCAATGCCTGATATAGCTTGTAACACGTGACAGGGACCATGGTTTCATATAGCACTTGTGTTGACCTTGCATTCTCCAAACTACAGCTGTGTCAAGGTTTTGCTATTTGGCATTAGGTTATTGTGGTCTCTCCATGCTCCAAATGTTATATTGTTCTCTTTAATGAGAATATAGACTTACTAAATATTTGCACAGGTAAGTTCTATCAGGGTAGAAACGCTCTAGCATTTTTACCCTATAGTGCTCAAGTCTCATCTTGGGTTTGTTTTGCTTAAGTTTACGTTAGGAAAATCCATGTTAGAATGTTAGACTGACTTGTTTTGCTGATAATTTTAATAGCAAGAAGAGTGGAAAAGTCAAGACGGCCTACAAACGAGAATATGTGAACTTGGGCTGTGATGTTGACTTTGACTTTGCTGGTCCAACTATCCATGCTGCTGCTGTGGCCGGTTATGAGGGATGGCTTGCTGGCTACCAGATGTCTTTTGATACAGCCAAGTCAAAGATGACCCAAAACAATTTTGCTGTAGGCTACAAAACCGGTGACTTCCAGCTGCACACCAACGTGTAAGTTGCACTCCATGCTACTCCTAGCTTGCAAAACCAAAGTTGCCTAAGATGCTGGGATTTACACAGCAACATGCCTGGTTCTGTCATTGCAAAAATATGTTCTAAAAAGCAGTTCTTCTATTTAATCATTATCCACTGTAATCTGTCTTCCTGATGGGTTAGTTCCCTGTCTTCTGTCATTTGTCTCTCTCCCACTGCAATTTGATATTACTTTTTAACTTTCAATGATATTTTTCACTTGCTGTTATTGTCTAACGTGCACTTAAACTGCAGATTGAACATTTTTACAAGCAATCCAATCAATAAGATTACTGTCATTGATGAATTCAATAATGGAAAACTTAGTTTTACATGACCGTAATAATCTGATTTCTACTGTGTACTGTCTTGCTAAATGTTGGTTGTGCTGTAAACTTTAAGCTATTAAATAAGTAGCAAAGTCTCTATGGATGAAGGTGGACCTGGCAACCTGCATGCAAGAACAGCCTGAGAAAACCATTAGCAATCGTAGTATGGGTATAAATACAAAAATCGAATTTCTTAATCTAATTTCTGGATCAGAGTACGCTATATACCTGATCATCTAAATAATCTGATACTGCAGAAATCAGATTATGATCGGATTATTAAATGCATATAAATGCACTCGAAAGCCATTATACTGCTTTGACTGAATTGCCTTTTTCTGGCAAAATAACAAGGGCTCATTTAAGCTACTTACTAGTTTTAGTAAGTCACACATTTGGGCTGATTTCTGTACAGTCATATTCTTAGGTGTTGTGTTTTTTTTTTTTTTTTTTAAATGAAATGTTGGCCATTCCAAAGCGAACAGTAATTAATACTGAATATCATGCACATTAAATCTTATTATGTTAAATATTATAACTTGCCTGCATCCAAACAAGTTTTGAAGACATCTCCCCTCCCCACAGTAATGATGGCACAGAGTTTGGTGGCTCTATCTACCAGAAAGTGAGTGACAAGCTGGAGACGGCAGTCAACCTCTCCTGGACCGCAGGCAGCAACAGCACGCGTTTTGGTATAGCTGCCAAATACCAGCTGGACAAAGATGCCTCCATTAGCGTGAGTGTGAACTTTTTACTCCGCGTTATGAGACTAGGCGGTGTATATATAATTTGTAGTATTTATAGAGTGCTCCAAACTTCCTACAGACTATTTTCAGTTATTCTAAGTTGAGGCATTCCTCCCACTGGTAACTTTAGTATTTCAACTTTACTGTTTTGACTTTATTGCTGTCGTGTTGTTTTTAAGCACAAAGTCTAATTACATTTTTATAAAGGACTGTTGTAAGTATCCAGTATTCATACTTGTGTAAGCGAACAGGGTCACAGTTAAAATATAGATGTTGATATGTAACCTATAGTGCTAATAGTTATAATACAAAATCACATAAATTTGGGGCAGCTTGACTTTAGTTTAGAAAGTTGTTTGTAAAAGCAGTGAAGTCAAAGGTGGCATGAATATTTTTACCTGCATGAAAAACACAGACCAAATAAATAGTTTTCTTCTTTTCTTTTCACGTGTTCCATGAAGTTACATAAATGCCATGAGGTGAAAGATTTGCAAATAGGTTTTTGGTTAAAAAGACAAATTGGTTCTGTCTAAGCAGCTGGGGATACTCTAAATATAGTCAAGGCTGTGTACATTATATATTAGTATAGCTACTACAATAGTTCACTGCTGTTCTCAGTTTGAGAATGCTGAAACTGTTATTTTGAAAATCTTAGTACAGTATTGATCTGCCATTGGTTAATGAACGTCCCCATTCAGGATATTTAATGTACATGAACTCGTAGCAGTCTTGGCTGTAGAATTTTGCTATGTATACCAGGCTGTTAAACAAGACAGTCTTTATAAGCTACTGAAAAGTTCTACTAATAACAATTACAGTTGCATGAGTTGCATGGTGCTGTCAAAGCTTTTAAATATGAAATCATGTCAATTTTAACTTTTTTGTTTTTTGTGTTTGACTGAACTAAAGCACTATATAGTAATAAGATAAGGTGTATATATAATAATGATATACAATCATGCAGACATAAACCGTTTAGTTTTTCCTTCTTTGCAGGCCAAAGTGAACAATACCAGTCTTGTTGGCGTTGGGTACACACAGACTCTGAGACCAGGTATAGTATTAATGCTTTATATCATCTAATGACTTGCATATTTACTTGCCTGTCCCACTGCTATGATTTGAATATGGAAAATATTTGAAAGTATTCAACCATTTTTTTCAGTGGCTGTAATGTCACTTTGTCACCTTATTGATGAATGTCTATTGTAGGCTTCCTTTGATATATGTAGCTGGTCTTTGGTTCTATGGATTCCAGCACTTAATGAATTATGGACAGTTGATTGGTGTCAGTTTGGTAAATTTTGACAGTGACATAAATCGGCTTCAGAATGTAATATAAACATGACTACACTGTGATTGCATACTCTCACATACAGTCTGTACCCCACACTGCCAAGTTCATGCTATATTATGGTACCCTTCCATGTGAGACTGAAATTCTTGAAGATTCACACCTTTTGAGTTGCACCAAATTAAGGTCCCTAGAACCACACAACTACACCTGTGCCTTTTCTCCCTTTTTGCTAATTTGCATAATATACAAAACTTATTTTCATCCTAGGTTCTGGGTTTTTACCCGATCTGATTGGAGTCAAAATTTTCACCAAAGTCTGACCCTCAGTTATCAAATAAAGTTGGGACATTTGGCCGTCCTGTCAATCAGCATCTTTAAGCTGGGGTTTTAAGTACATAATTGACTGACTCCTGGAATTGTTTAGACAACCATTACATCACAGCAAGGTGGTCTCGCTTCAATGCCAAGTGGTGTGGGTTCAGGGTCCTTGCTGTGTGCTTGTCTGCATTGCATCCCTGTGCCTGTGTGGGTTTACTCCAGGTCTTCTGTTTTTCTCCCATGTAATAAATTACACTAAATTAGCCCAATCTGTGTGACTTCAATTATGATATAATCTTGTGTCTGTTGTTAATGATGACATTGATATTACATAAACCAACATGCATTTAGACCACTACTTACTTGGGTAGCTGACAAATTTGTCCAGCTTAGGCTTTATAAAGTATTCAAGTGACTGGCCAACGGTGACTATTTACTCCCGTTTCCAGCATGAAACACTTGGATATATCTTAGTTTTCATCTTGATGCCTTTTCGGTTTGCCTTGGTTAGTTCTGAACCCCCAAACAATATTTATGCACAGCTGTACCAGTGTTGTGTATCCAGTTGAATTTTGGTGACTGTCAAATGCTTTGCATGTTTTTAATGGTATTATAACTTTTTGTTAAACAGTGGTTTATTTGTTTTTGGCAGGTGTGAAACTGACCTTGTCTGCCCTGGTTGATGGAAAGAATATCAATGCAGGTGGCCATAAGCTTGGGCTTGGATTGGAGTTGGAGGCCTAAAGTCCTGTTTTTGTTTGCTTCATGGATGAGGGAATATCAGAGGAATCTGGCCTTAAATATTAACCAGCAGGGGAAGTGTGGGTGGTATGTGTTCAAAGACTACAACAAAAGCAACCATTTTTAAGGATCATTGCTGAATTTTTTTTTTTCCCCCCACTTATTAGTTTATCTATTCATAGTCACTTTGGTTCAGATGCAAATTAGTTTCCATGTCTGAATCTAGCACTTCATTGGCAATGAAATAGTCCTCTAGTTACAAGGATGAGCTTCCAAACCTTCATGATGGCTTTCCTCTTTAGAAAGACATTTGTGTTGGCTGGGAGAGTGTAATAACGCTCATTTCACCTTTGTTGGATATTCTTTAGTCGTCCGAACATTAGTGCTATCTTCACCTGCTTACACACAGTACTTTTCCATGTGCACACAGGCAAGCTCTCTAAATACCATTTTGCTTGGTAGCCATTAGGTTTGGAAACAAAGTACTTAACCTCCCCTTAAACTAAGCAGTTTTTGGGGGGTCTGAGGAGGGGATTGACTGAGAGTAATGGGACTTTTTGGGAGTGCGAGGCTGGCATTTTCCTTTCTGCACAGATGACTAGGCAACCCTGCAGTCATGCCAAATTGGAAATGTATTGAGTTCAGTACATGAAGATTTCAGTCTCATCCTGATTTCTTTCATACAATTTTAAGGACCTCTTGCGTATGTTTTCAATAAAGTCTTTGAACTCTACTTTATTGGTCAATGATTTGTCTTAAGTGGGTGACTTAGTAACATTGTTTCCATCTTGCTTCGAGGTATACAACCCCTCGCAAAAATTATGGAATCACTACTCTTGGAGGATCTTTCAATTGATTCATTTTATATAAAAAAGATAATCATGGAGGCATGCCACAGCTTTTTTTTCCCCCCAACCATCTGGTATTAAGAAAAATAAATGCTGCAGTATGTCACAATTGTGTTTTTAGTAGTGGAAATATATATATGGAATCACTAAATTCTGAGGAAAATATTATGGAATCATGAAAAAAACCACTGCACCATTTAGTATATTGTTGTACCACCTCTGGCTTTTAGAACCGCTTGATTTCTCGGAGGCATGGGCTTAACTAATGACAAACCGTACTCTTCATCAATCCATCTCCAGCTGCCTGTTATTGCTGTTGCAAAATCAGCGTTGTAGGTTGTGGAGCCTTGTACGGGAGATTTTCAACTGGATTGAGATCTGGACTGTTTGCAGGTCATGCCATTGACATTCTGTGTCTTTAAGTAATGTTTTCACGTCCTTTCTCTTATGGCAAGATGCATTATCATTTTGAAAAATTAAATCATCAGCACCAAAAATTTCAGCTGATTTAATAAGGTGACAAATTTCTATGTACATTTTGGCATTTATTGAAGATGTAACGACTGTCATCTCCATGCTTTTACCTGAAATGCAGCCTCATATCATCAATGACAGGTCATTTGCATGTTTTCTTTAGGCAGTCATTTTTATAAATTTAATTGGATCGGCACCGAATAAACATTCTAGCATAATCACCCTACCCAATACAGATTTGCGATTCATCACTGAAGATTACTATCATCGTTATCCATCGTCTGTGATTGCTGTACTTTGGCCCATTGTAACCTTGTTCTTTTCTGTTTTTGTGATAATGATGCCTTTCATTTGGCTGTTCTGTATGTAAATCCCATTCTTTTAGACTATTTCTTACAGTTCGATCACAGACATTGACTCCCAATTCCGGGATGCCTCATGTTGCAGCCATTATTCATGTCAATCCACAGAGCAGCAGCTCTCCAAGGTGTGAGTGCATTTTTAAATGGACTTAACATTTGCAGATTTAATATGATGCAGGTGTTTCTTTTAAAACTGCAAAATATAGATCGGTTTTATAATATATTCCTCGGAATGTAATGATTCCATATTTTTTTTTTACTCTAACTTGATCCATTAAAAAAAAAAAAAAACATTGTCGCATGTCTGTGATTAACATTTTCAACATCTTAACTCTAACCTAATAAGTTATTTGACTGACCAGTCAGTGGCAATGAAAAAATGTAAAATACAAATTGGTTACAAAATATGGATTTAAAACTGTTTAGATGAGTAGTCCATAATCTGGATCTTAAATCCTTCCTTCTGCGTCAGTTGTTTTGTTGCGAGTAATCACCAGTGAATATTAAAAAAAAAACGTGCGAGTAATGACCCAACAACTATCTTCCTTTTTAAAGTATTGGTAATTTTATATCAATGTTTTGCATCAATATTAAGATCGTTGCAGGCTATAGTAGGGTAGCACAGGGGTTAATGTTTTGGCCTGCTTTGTTTTGCCTAGCCTAGCAGCTGTCTGGGTGCAATTAGAATGTTCTTCCTGTGTCTGGGCAAGTTTCCTCATTCCAAAGACATGCTAGGTCAATTGGCATATCTAAAAGTGTGCTCTGTATAGAATTGCTTTGCACATTGTGGTAGCAGTTAAGCCGTAACTCTTAAGAGATTTGAAGTAATGGGCCTAATGCCTGCCATAAGGATTAATTAATAATGATAATTTTAATAATGTCTTGTTTATTCTTACGTGTGAAGCACTTTGTCATTTTGGGTGTTAATGGAATAAGTGTTATTTATACCTAAAGGTTTGCCGCATTGGCAGTTGTGGCTGTGAATCTTTGCCATTATCATGGTTCTATATTAGGTTGCTCATCACACTACTGCAAGAACCTGGCTGCCCCCACAGTCCTGACCAGGGAACACGCTATTAATTATGCACTGCTAACAAAAACTAGGGGATGTTTCATTTTGTAGTATTGGTCCTCTAATAAGCCACATCAGATAACGTGTGAGTACTGTTCACCGTGAAGGTCACATTTTAATATGCATGTGGTTAACTTGATTAATGTTGTTAAGCAGAATCCTGAGAGGCGTAAACATGGTTACATTTATGGTAAGAATATTCAGAATATTTTGTTTAACAGGTTTCAGATGTATGCAGCCAGTTCAGTTCTTTGCAAAGCTTTAAAGAAGTTGTTTCAAAGGGAAGTAATGCTAAGCAATATTTAGAAGTATGTATAAAAAGTTTTATGCCCCAGTTGATTTTTGCTCCCATGCTTATTTAAGCATTTTGTTAGAGCCTTCCAGACAAATGCAACATCTCAAAAAGAATGTGTAACATACCCTGGGATCCTGCTTATATACCATCTCCTGAAGCTAGTTCAGGAATGCCTGAGTCATTCATTAAAGATTCATGTTGCGCCGCATAATTTAATTGGAGACAGGTCTGGATTGCATTCAGTCCAGTCTAGTACCTGCACTCTTTTACTACGAAGCCACGCTGTAGAGAGTTTGTGTTGCTCATAGAATATAAGTAATAACGGTGTGAAAGGTCCATGCCAAACTGAAAAGTAACTTTGGAGGCTAGTATGTTAGCAGGCTGAGTAACTGCATGAAAATTTGTGGACTGGAACTGGAATTTCAGTACTAATTTGTTTTTCTTACATAATTTATTCAGTTGTAGTCAAACATAAAATGCAAATATAAAAGTAAATGTGATGTCAGGGTTAGAGCCAAAACCAAACAAACCTGCAACAACTTACTACACAGCAGTTAATACTTAAAGAAAAAGCAGATCAATCAGGGCTGACTGTCATGGACTGTGCTCCAGCTACCTAACCTAAACCAAACTGAGCATTTATAGAGGAACCTGAAGTCACATAAAGCCAAGCATTTAGTGACATCACAGGATGTTCGTTCGAATTTTGTGAAATCATGCTGGATTAACATGGACTATCAGATTTGGAACGAACTTGTGGCATCCATGGCAGCACAACTGCACGTTATCTTTAAAAAAAAAAGTGGAAACATATGCATAGCAAATATACTCACTGACAAAAAGTCACTAACCAGATAAAAATGTTGCTGACCGCATTTTGCTCAGTTGCCACACTTTAAGAGGGAGCGTATTATTAGATTGAGAGATGCATGATGGTTGTTTCAAATAATTGCCATCTAAGCTGTTCTGACCTAAAGTACCTTTCAGTTAAGTTGTTGGAAGCAGGGGTTCCATGAGGGCATTTAGACACAGCAAACCAGCTTCAGACAACCCAGACAAACCACCAGTAGTGGGGATTATTTGATCTACCAAAGATCATGAGCAGCTCCAACAGTTTCATTTTCCACTATTCCATGTGTCTTACCAGACCATTTCCAGGAGTTTAGCAGAAGGAAATTTGTTGTCACAGCACCCATTACATGCAATATCATTGATACCAGCCACAGATTAAAAGTGGAAAAATGCAGACAAAAACAATACAATAAGCTGAAATAATATTTATTCCGACAATGTATAGAATTTTCTATAGCATTCGATATACACATTGAAGCAGCAGTAGATAAACTATAGCACTATAACAAACTAGTATATTTAAACTTGCAGGTTTTACATTTTTCTTGTGTGATGTACTGTTCACCTAGATATCAGTGCACAAGAATATATCAGCGGTTGTGGAAGCTCTGAAGTTATTCTGCAGCTGATTTTGTGTAACTCTGTTCATGCAGTGTAAGGCATTTATGCAACATTCATTTAGATTATTCATTTCAACTATTATGATTTTTATTATGAATACTGTATACTGCTCACAAACGTTGGGGAATATTTGAAAAAGAAATATCCCATAAAAAATATCCCCTAATGTTTGTGATCAGTGTATCTAAATTGATGCTTTAGTTCTACTAGAGTTTGTGACGACGTTTCAAATACTCATGCAGCTGCTCTGTTGTTCTGTTGTGTTAGCCTTCATGTCTGTTGTGGCTGCTTTCTCTCCTTTGTCTTGTGACGTTTGTGCTTTTGCCAAATAATATACATTCCTTGAGTATTTGAAGCCTTTTGGACAGATATGTAGGTTCCCTCTTAGGTACTTTAGTTTTTTTGCTGTCCGAGATTCCAGGAGTGAATCCCAGTTTCTGAATAAGTTTAAGTCATGCCAAAATATTTCATTTTTGTTTTACATCAGTAACTGGATAACTTTAGAACAGTTTGTTCACATAGTCCACCTCAAAATCCCATATTGTATGTCTCTCTGCTTTTGGTCTTGATTATATTAATCTCCAGGGCATTCTTCAGCATTTGGTCAGATTTTCTCTTTGTTTCAGCCCTTCTCTAATATTCACAGGAAGTGGCTAGTTCCTTTGGAATTGCAGGATTTGCATAGTCATTTTTCCCTCACACTGCTCTAGTGGTTTTATGTCACCCAGTACAAAATTGGCTCTCTATTATGTTTTTTCTTTTTTTTTTTTTATCAAGGGCATTTTCTAGGTCCCTCACCTTTAATTCAGCATATCCTTCAGAATGAACTTTTTTGTTTTTCTTTTGTTTGACCCTCAGTTATTTCAAATAGTATAGAAGTTAGAGTAGAAGTTGTTTTGTTTCTATGGTAGATTTTCTCCTCCTGTGCTATTTACCCCTCTCTTCCCTCGTGATTTTCTTCAGTTTCTGGTTTGATTGTCTCTGTAGCAGCTTTGGGTTTGCAAGCTGTTTTTTTCTCTGACTGCTCCTCAGATTTAGCGTCTTTTTCTTTACTTTTTGGTAATGCTACTTTCTGTACATCATCTGCCTTTGTTTTTGCCTTGAACTCACATCTGACCTCCTTTGCACTATTGTTGATGTTCTCTGCCTTTTTAGAATGAGATATTTCAGCATTTGAGTTCTCTACACTCTTTGCTTCTGCTTCGTTGACCTTTTTAGGTAGAGCTTCCTGTCTTGTGTCAGCAGCAGTGTACATGTCTTGCTCCACAGATTTTAGCTCACAAGTCGCTGTTTTTCCTGAAGAGGCATCTTGAGGCATGACTGTAAGCTGTGTCTTGTCTTCTAAATGTTGAGTGAGTTCCTCTGTGGGCTTCTGTCTGAGCTCAGGGTATTTTAGGCACGGCAAATCAGGATCATTCAGCTGTTGGTTTGACTTTTCTTCTGCTGTTTTTAGCTGTTTAGTATTCTCTTTATCTAACATTTTGGCTGTGTCTTGCTCTCCCAGTTCAAGTATTGCTGCTAGGTTGGTTTCTTTATCAGACTCCTGAGTTTTAGTGTCTACATATTGTTCTTTAGTGTATTCTGGTGCATTGATTGTGCTTTGTGCTGGTTCTGAGTCCCAGTCATCTTCATTAAGAACCATAGAATTGTCTAACTTCTTTGGTGCTTGGTTTTCATTTTCTATTAGTCCTTCGCACTCTGCTTTATGCTCTGTATGGGGCTCTGACTTTTTCTCTGAGGGTGATTCTTGGGTCTCTTTTTTCTCTAGGTGATCACTAGTTTTTTTGGCACCCTCACCTGCTACTTCTTCATCATCAGACCCTGTATCCGATATCTCAATGTCTTCCCTGGTAGTCTCTGTAATGATCTCCTCAACAAACTTGTACTGTGGTTCTGCTTTCCTTGTCACTCCTCCTAACCTTGTGACACTAGGAAGAGTGTAGATGGGCGATTGCCTATAAACATAAGGTACAGACATATGTACACCAGAGACAGTGGAGTACCTTGACTCTTCCCCTTCCAACAGTTGTCTGTAGGGAGAAATGCAAAACATAAGGCACAATGCAGCTGTAAAGAATAAACTTTGAAATTTTACTTTAAATTAAACAAATAACATTTTAATACTGAAAAGATTGCATTAGATTGTGACCCTCACCTATATGAATAGATTTCAGCATCCAATGCCATTTTCACATTAAGTAGATTGGCGTACTCCTGCACATGGTTACTCACATCGTGTTTAGTGTTTTTCAGCTCGTTTTCCAGTTCTCTGATTGTGTCCTGTGAATAGACATTCTAAGTTAGTTATCTTCTCACCTGTATATGCATCCAGAACTCTCGCTTTCTGTATAACAGTCCTTTACCATAGATGTTAGGTCTTCCACCAGTATGTGATGCAAACTGAGAAGCACTGGTTTCCTTAAAAACTACTGATACCCACAGGTTTTAAGCGTTTGGCAATTTGTTTTAATTCAGGACACAAATGTCCAAATCTTATGCTTGAAGATTTCTTATACTGCGGTCACTATATATGTGACACAATCGACTTTAGATATCAATAAATGTCGTGATGAGTAAATGTTAGTAGATTACGACAGTGAAATTGGAAATAAACTGTGCCAGACCAGAGCTGATTACCAAATCAGAAATTGGGACAGTATGGAACATGTAAATACAAAAAGACACAGTGCTCTTACATTGACTTACATTGAATTATTTCATTGCAGACAGTATAAACCTGAGAAATCAATAAAAGTTGTGGCATGGGCAATGGAAATGTATGGCTAGTAATGAGGTTAAAAACAAAATGTATGATGTGATTATGTAATGTGAACAGCTGATTATAATCATATCACTTCCTGCATGTAATAATAATAATAATGGGCAGTGGGGTGATGAAGTGTTTAACGCTGTCACCTCAGTTCCAGAGTACAGTTCCTAACCTGGACTCCAACTGTGTGGAATTTGCATATTCTCCCTTTGTTTAAGTTCCTCCAGGTGATCTAGTTTCTTCCCACATTCCAAAGACATGCATGTTGATGTTTCTTAACTGTCCTAACGTGGCTGAGTGAGTGAGCATATGTGTGTGCTCTGAACCAACCTTATGGACTGAACATTAGGGGCTGAACCAACTGTCTAGGATTGGTTCCCATCTTGCACACTGTGCTGCCTGTTAGGCACCAACTCCCTGTGACTTTCAACTGGATTGAGCAGTATGAAAATGAAAGATTGAGTGAATGAATAACAACAAAATAGTATTAGTACTGGTTGTGGTGTCTCTGTATTAAGATTTCCCAGTAAGCAGTAGGCAGTAAGTATTTCACTTTTGAAAGTGAAGCGTGGAAAAAGCAGGCGTCAACAACTACTTACTCACCTGGTAGTGAAGGATTTCGGCGACATGCCTCTGTTCGAGATCATATATGTGTTTCTCCAGTGCTTCTCTCATTCCTCCGACTGAATCCAGCTCGACCCTCTTGTCCCACAGCTGCCTCCTGTACTGCCTTATTTGAGCTTTGCTGGATATCAGCGCCTCTCTGTTTGCTTCTGCAACTTTGGTGAGTTTGGCTAGCTGAGAACTGAGCTGTTGTTCATTGTGAGACACTGGATGAATCGGACAACCTTCCAGCTGTGTCCTAATGTTTCTGAGAGCAGCTGTAAGCTCACTTCTCCCAAATATGTCTGCCCCTGCTGAGACACGAGATTCCTGGAGTTCCAACATTTCAGTTACTTCAGCTTTGTGGTTTTTCTTCAAGAACTCGATTTCGTCTGTCAGGGTTTTGGCTTTTCTTTCCATGTCTTGTCTGATCAGTTTGGTGCTGTCCATGTAGCTCTTCAGAACAGAAATCCTCTCCTCAGCTTCAGTTTTACCACGGATTTCTGCTTCCCGTTTCTTTCTGTGTGTATGAAACTCGTCCTCTAGATGCTGCTGCTCTAACACGATTCTGTGCTTCTGCATTGCCGTTTCCTGCACTTGTCTCCTCAGCTCTTGTAACTCGGACTCGTACTGCTTTTCCAGGCAGGAGGAGGTCTTTGCTTTCTCCCTGAATTCCTCTATCTCCCTCTGTATCGCTCGGTTCTGGCTTTCCAGGAGATGCACCTTCTCGATAAATCCTGCGAAACGCTCGTTGAGGCCGCGGAGTGCGTCCTTCTCGTTTAACATCGAGCTCTCGTGTGAAAGCTGGCGATGGAGGTCGGACCTGCTGAGAGCTGTTGCCCTTGAAACGAGGAGCTGTGAGGATGCGGGTTGATAGCGATGCTCCTCTCGCTTCAGCGTCGGGACATTAAGCAGACGCTCCATGCTCAGAGCTGCGGAATGCTGTATGTTGTAGAGAGCTATATATACTGCGCACTGTATCAGGCTTGCAGAATGAAACCTGTGAAAAGTGCTCGCGCGAGCACGCACACAAAATGAGCTGATCAGCACACGCACACTCCGTAGCACGTCATCAAAAACACTGAAAGCAGCAAGTACACACAATAAATCCAATAACCTTAAATTAAGCGTTTAACATCATCTAGCATTTCTCTTCCATTTTACACACATGTTCACTACGAAAGAGACACTATACTCCAACATTTTTATTTACATTTCTGGTTACGTTGTTCAGTTGCATTGTTAGTTATTTACAGTTGTTATTGTTACGTTTACACTGTTCTCTAATGGTCAGGTCTGAGAGCTAACTGACAGGTAGTGGTGAGCCAGTATGTGTTGTTCTGGCATGAGTGGATCAGACACAGCAGTGCTGCTGGAGTATTTAAACACATACATGTCACTGCTTATCTGAAAATAGTCCACCTACGAAAATATCCAGCCGCCAGCATCATGTAGGCAGCATTCTGTGAGCACCGATGAAGGATTAGATAATGACTAACACCAGCACACTTTGCAACAATAGACAACCTACTGACTTTACATCGACAAGGTGGAGGAATATGGCAGATGGGTCTACTAGAGTGCATTGAGTGAATACCATGTTAAAAACTAGAAGATAGAACATAATCTAATACTGTAAAGCTGCTTTAAGACAATGCTCCATTGTAAAAAGCACTATATAAATAAAACTGACTTGACTTGTTTAGAGAACAGTGAAATTGGAACTAACAAAGTTCGTAGGTAAAACAAATTGACTACAGTCTACAATTTTAGAACTACAGTGTGCCTCTGTTTGGTAAGTGGAAGTGCTACAGTGGACAATGAGTGTAGAAACAAGGAGGTGTACCTAATAAAGTGATCGGTGAGTGTATATCTTTATGGAATTTGCAATTATCATGAACAAGAATTTCAGCAGGGGGCAGAACAGAGGCACACTGGTTAGCACTGCCATCTCACACATTTAAAGATCCTTGCTTTAATTCTTGCCCAGACTCTGCCTGTGTGTAGTTTGCATGTCCTCCCTTTGTTTGGTGGTTCATGCTCACATTCCAAAGACATGCATTAGGTGTCTCTAAAGTGTCCCTGTGTGATATGACTATTGGCATCCTATCTACAGTCATGGCCAAAAGTTTTGAGAATTATACAAATATAAATTTTTACAAAGAGTGATCAGCTTAACAGCAATTAATTGCAAAGTCAATATTTGCCTAGAAAATGAACTTTATCCCCCAAAACACATTTCAAATTCATTGCAGCCCTGCCTTAA
>JAUZST010014237.1:0-10697 GCA_034779995.1 Parotocinclus haroldoi
TATGGCACTCACCGGCCAATTAATTAGGTGCATCTTGCTAGTACTTGGTTGAACCTGTGAGCAATTTGAGTACAATGAACTCATTTTCATGTTCAAGAATCCAGTGTGAGATGATTTGAGCATTGTGAAATGGTTTACACAAGGTAACGCAAGTTTATTTAGGCCAAGTTCTGACTTTGCCATTCAAATTTCACAGTAAAAGTGGAGACTCATCAGACCAGGCAACATTTTCTCCTGCCCAATTCTCGTGAACCTCTAAGAATCATTGACAGGAGTGGCACCTGGTGTGGTCTTCTGTTGCTGTTGCCAATTTGCCTTAAGGTTTTTGCGTTGTGTGTTCAAAGGAGCACATCTGCATTACCTCTGTTGCAATGATCGGTTATTTGAGTTACGACTTTCTATCAGCTTGAACCAGTCTGACCATTCTCTTCTGACCTCTGGTATAAATAAGACATTTTCACCCAGCAAACTACCACTCACTGGATATTTTCTCGTTATGGACCATCCTCTGTAAACCCTAGAGATGGCTATGTGTGAAAATCCCAGTAGATCAGCAGTTTCTGAAAACAGTCTGTCCAGCACCAACAACCATGACACATTCAAAGTCACTTAAATCCCCTTTCTTCCCCATTCTGATTCTCGGTTTGAGCTTCAGGAGGTTGTCTTGACCATGTCTGTATGCCTAAATGCACTGAGGTGCTGCCATGGGATTGACTAATTAGATATTTGTGTAGCAGTTGAAGAGGTGAACTAATATTGGTCCTGGTTTCTCCAGCGAAAATGTGCCTAAAGATTTTGAAAAGGTCCCTGTAATGGAAAGACGCATAAACAGTAGCATAGACCTTTACCACCTATATAATAATAATAATATATAATAATCTATAATATATTGTTTATCTTTGTAACAGGCACATTTGACCACAGCGTGACCCTGCTGGAGGTGTGTGGCAGCTGGCCCGAGAACTTTGGACTGCGACACATGTCCTCTGTGGAAGCTACAGACGAGGGCCTAAGGGAGAGGCTGGCTGAAGCCATGTCTGAGTCACCCAGCAGAGACATCGTAGGCTCTGGGACAGGTGAATTGCCCACTAAACTCTACATGCGTAGTCAAATATAACTTCATATATCACCTCAGCTGAAAGTACCGGAAATTAGAAAAATAAGAAATTAGAATTCGGTAAATTAGAATCATGCATAGCTATCCTGGATAGTAGTGCTTCGAGTATGGATGGAATAGAGCTGATTCATTGCAATTAACTGCTCCCCTCTATTAACTATCTGTTATCAGATGTAGTCTTAGTTCACCCACTGATTTATCACATTTTGCTTGAAAAGTACAATTGTGTACAATTTTTGTACAATTGTAAGCCCTGCTTTACTTTTCCCAGTCTCTCTTAACAGCACAGTTAGTTTGACCCCCTCTTCTTCTGCTCATTCAAGTTAGAAAAGTAGAGAAGTTCGTCTACGAGACGGTGTCCTGGCATATTAGAGTGATTTCTTGCACAGATCAACTTGGAAATGGCACATTTTATAATACTGAATTAGGTTGTCTGTGATGAGAAAGGGAGCTAAAGGAGGGGGAAATTGCCACTTTGGTCAATCCAAATGTTTAACTCATTTAGGAAGCTGCAGTTCTATGGTCCTCCCCCTCGCCAAACAAGACTCCCTTTGATTTCTGAAGGAAGATGGAGGTTGAATCCTGCACGCCACTGTTTGGAGCAGCAAGGTCACAAGGCCCTAATGCATTTAGCATCGACTGGCCCTCTCTCGTAGTGCGTCTATTAGGCACTAATTTGATTTGTACCTATTCATTTGCAGTCCCTGCAGCAGCACCGAGTTGGCCCTCTCCGTAATTGGTTCTGTCTCTATTTTTGCATCATTAGATTAAGGCCGACTCCCGGACACTTGTAGTCTGCGCTTGTCCATCCATTTATACAGCCTAATGTAACACAAAATTCATTACTGATCACATTACACTCAACTTTTAGCCCTCCAGCCAGGCAGATGAACATAAAGTTAACCCTTTCTTGTAGTAGACTTCCCTTGGCATTGCTCAGAAAATGGATTGTTGAACAAACAGCCATATGAGCCACTCGGACTGAGGACATACTCGTGGAGCCTCTGATGAGATATGACTATCATTTTATCAGCCTTGTTCCGTGTCTTAGCTAGACACCATGACTGCAGTTAAAATCCAGCTAGAGTAGAAATCTAATAATACTTTCTTGCACAAGGGTGGAGAAGTAAGATTTGTAAATACTGATATCCTTTTACTTAGCATTATTATTCCTCCTCGCTATGTGTGGTGACTTTTGCAGTCATGGTAGGATTTCAGATGATTAGGTGACTGTCCAGCTAAAAGGTGTGAGGCGCTAGATGGGTTATATCATATCTGTGCTAGCATATGTCATAACTGATCGGCTCTTTGTAGTAGCAGCATACTTGGTTTGAGATAGCAGGTTCAGCAGGAAGTCACTTTGAAAAGCGGAGGCAGATGGTTATGCGTTTAGCAGCTCACACACATGTCTGTGCTCTCTTCTGGAGAAGATTCAACTGCTGTCATGGGACAAGACGTATTCCTTTCCTCTGCCTTTTCCTCTCTGATTATGAATCATTGCATCATGCCCCCCCCCCAATCGGTTCTGCATGTTATATCTCACTGAGGCAACAGACAGTCGACAAGTCACTCTTTCAGCTCTTTGAAGTTACAGAATGGACATGATGCACAGTTGAAGGAAGTCTGCCTTACACCACATTCATCAGGTAATAAAAGCGTTTTTGCACAGACTTCTGAAATGCAATCATCCCAAAATTAGATTTCACTGGAGTGACATAATATTACAAAATGGGTTTTTCTTATTGATATTAAACCAACATAATTTTATTTAAAGCAAGGACAGTATAAGACTGGGGTGACCACTGTTCCATAAGATGCTGCTCTTTCCCTACCCATACCATCACAGGCACTGTGATTTGATGGTAAACACTGAGATTAAAGTTCAGGTTTTTTTCTAATAAATGACATTTACATCTAGTCCCTTTCTATCTATCTACTGTGTTAACAAAACTGAGAAATATAGACTATAAATATCGAAATAAGTTCTGAATCTGAATTACTGACTCAGTTGTTGGGGTAGTCAGATAATTTTTATGCAAATCATGCATGTTTTGTAGCTTAAGTATATAAGTATGTCATTTGTGCGCATGATGTGTAACAAGAAGCTAACATGACAATGAGTGGAGAGCGTAGCTTCACTGCTGACACTACGGATGACTTGGTTCCTAGAAGAGAAGCTAGGTTGGGAGTATGGATGTGGTTCAGTTACACTGTAGTTCAAACTCCAAGCAAAAGCAGTCATTTGCAAAATATGCAAAAAAACACTGTGGTAACGAAAGGTGGCAACACAACATTTTTATTTCACAGCCTGAGGCAAAGGACTCAATGTCAATAAGAGAAGTGTTAAAAATGCATTTAGGTGTTTTTCCTTACGTGTATTGGTATTCGTTTAATTGTCGACATAAGCAGTAAGTAAGCTTTACATGGGAAAATATTTCTTAGCCACTACAAACGATTTGAACTCTCAGTTTTATTTATTAGTAGTTCAGAGTCTAAACCACTGTGCCAAAGGCAAATTTATTTCTATAACTCTTTTTACAACAGAACATTGTCTCACAGCAACTTTACAACTGCCGTGGTCCACGGTCCCGAAAATGTTGGGAAAAGTATGAAAAGTGCATATTAAAAAAAGTGTTTATTACATGTACTTTTATTTCATTGCAGACAGTATGAACCTTAAGATATTACACGTTTGCTTTGCCAGCTTCATTCCCTTTGTTAATAAACATCCATTCCTGCATTTCAAGCCTGCAACACATTGAATTACGGTGTATAAAACCCAATGGTGCAAGCTTATGCTGAATGCCCATTATCTTCGATCCCTCATACGCACTGCATCAAGATCAACAATAGCTGATAGAACCACATGGGCAGGAGATTACTCTTGCAAAACTTTTTCAAGCACTATAAAGTTACATTAACAAATGCCAACTAAATCTTTACTTTGCAAAAAATGGACCCTCGTGTTAATCATGTCCAGAATCAGCGTTGACTTCTCTGGGTTTCGGAAGCATCTAGGGTGGAACATCACATAGTGAAAATGAGTATTGTGGTTAGATGAATGAGTTTTCCAGATAGTTTTAGGAATAAAAATGCCTCAGTGTACTCCAGACCAAAAATGAAAAGGACCGTACTGATTGTTATCAGCAACAAGTCCATAGGACAAGGTCTGTCAGGGTACAGGGCTGTGTCAGTGCCTTTGTCAAAGGTCATTTACACTTCTGTGATAGCATTTAAGTAGTAAGCAACGTAAATGGAGATTTTATGGAGAAGTTACCTTTCCAGGTCCATGCATTTTTGACAAGACAATGCAATGCTTGCAGTATAATACAAATAAATATAAACATTTTAGAGAATTAGAAACTATTATATATATTATAATAGTATAAAGAATATTATTAAATAAGAAACACATATAATGAGGAATGAATACAATATTGTGTAGAAAATTATGAAATAGAAAGTAGACAAATATGAAAATATAATGCAATAGTATATACACCAAATAAACAAATAATGAATTTAGGAATAAGGAATTATGACCCAGTCCCTTAGCATTATTTAGTCCAGACAACAGGGTCACTCTAGATTTATGTGTTTTCCAGCAGGTAACAGTTTTGGTGGCGTTGTATCCTCAGTCATCAAGAGGAAGGGAGTGGGTCTTATGATCCTTTGTCCTCCGAGTCAAGGTAGAAGAGCTTGGAGTGAGGACAACAACTCAAAGTGACAACTGAGTCACACTGAGTCAGGTCTATAATTACAGAGTATAGTCATTCTGTTTCTCTACATACTCTTTACTCTGTTCTCTAATGGTCAGGACCCCCACAGATCAGGACCAATGTGGGTGGTGGATTATTCTCAGCACTGCAGTGACACTGATGTAGTGGTAGTATGTTACTCTGTGTTGTGCTGGTATGAGTGGATCAGACACAGGTTTTCAGATTTGAAACATCTCTGTGTTTATACTGGACTGGGAATACCAACCAAAAATGTCCAGCCACCAGCATCCTGTAGGGAGCAGAGAAGATTATTGATAGACATCAGCACTTTTCAGAGTAAAGGGTGATAAATGGGTTTACATATTATCCACTTACAACAGGTAGCAATGTAGTGTATGGCGCTTTAAATACTCAACTGCCAGTTTAGTCAAACAAACTATGGTGCAAATATTCATTATTAATATCAGTCAATTTATTTATATTCATCATAATGTTTGTATCGTAGCTCTTTTTCTGATGCATTTAAAATAGCAACTCAGAAAATAGCAAATCGGAAATCAGAATGATGTAAAATCGCTGTAGTATAAATCATCTTAACTACTAATAATGTGCAGAGGACATTTATGGTAGGGTAATAAGACACAATTGAATTGTCAGTAGATGGCAGTGTAAAAGTGTGAGAAACCCAGCACCATTTTTCTATCCTCTGAGCTGTGGGTGATCATTTAACACACTGAGAACTGATGGATTTTTTTTTTACGGAATTGACAGAGCACCCACACTCATGTAGCAGGCCACGCCACAATGGCTGCTTTATGAAGAGCATTGTCACAACAGCATTCAAGTACCTGCTCCCTCTCCCAGAACATCCCTGAGTACTCAGCCTGGCCTTCAACAAAATTCCCCACTGCCAACACACAAAGACTCTCCAATAGGCACACATGGTCACACTTAAATGAACACAAACACTCACATGCATACATAGATACAGTGAGAGCCCGTCACACATGCATAGACACATAGAAAAACTCTCGGTCAGTCATGCCTGGAGGCAGAAATAACACATCCCCCACAAATACACCCTACTCCCCTCACGTTTTGTAATTAATTTCATTATATCTTCTCATGGGACAACACTGAATATAAAATGACACTTTTATACACTATAAAGTAGTCAGTAGCTTGTATAAAAGTGTACTTTTGCTGTACCCTTAAAATAAAAAATTCCTAATGCCGAAACTGCTGGGCACAAATGTACTTACACCCCTACGTGAAAATGGCCAAATTGTGCCCAGTTTCTGTGGTCACCATTATTTTCTCTCACTACCTTAAATCTCTTGGGCATGGACTTCACTAGAGCTTCACATGTTGCTACTGGAATCATCTTCCACTTCTCTCTGATGACATCACAGTGCTGGTGGATGTTAAAGACTTTGCTCTCCTCCACAGATGCGCAGTAGGGTTTAGGAAATAGGTCCTCAGTGTCTTTAGCAAGGCAGTGGTCGTCTTGGTGGTGTGTTTGGGGTTGTTATCATATTGGAATACTTCCCTGCTGCCCAGTTTCCGAAGGGAGGGGGTCATGGTCTGCTTCAGTATGTCACAGTACTTGTTGGCATTCATGGTTCCCTTTGAACTGTAGCTCCCCACAGCCAGCAGCACTCATACAGCCAAACCCATACATTCCCACTACCATGCTTAGCTCTAGGCAAGAAACACTTGTCTTTGTACTCCTCACCTGGTTGCCTACACACACTTGACACCATCTGGAACCAAAAAAGTTTATCTTGGTCTCAATGTACCACAGGACATGGTTCCTGTAATCCATGTCCTTATCCTGCTTGTCTTCAGCAAACCGTTTGCAGGCTTTCTTGTGCATCATCTTTAAAAGAGACTTCCTTCTGGGAGGACAGCCATGCAGACCAGTTTGATACAGTGTGAGGTGTATGGTCTGAGCACTGACAGGCTGACTCCCCACCCCTTTAACCTCTGCAGCAATGCTGGTAGCATTTTCAAAAGCCAATCTAGATATGATGCTAAGCATGTGAATTCAAGATCTTTGGTCTGAGTAGACCCTGTCCTGTTAAACCACTATATGGTCTTGGCCACTGTACTGCAGCTCACTTTCAGGGTGTTGCAGTCTTCTTATAGCTGAGGCCATCTTTATATAGAGCAACAATTCATTTTTTCAGATCTTCAGAGAGATCTTTGCCATGAGGTGCCAGGTTGAACTTCCAGTGACCAGTATGAGAGGAAGTGAGAACAATACAATACCAAAACCAAATTAAACACACCTGGTCCCCATTCACACCTGAGACATTGTAACAGTAGCGAGTCACATAAAATAGTAAAAATGGTAAGAAATTTGACCATTTTCACTTAGGGCTGTACTCACTTTTGTTGCCAGCGGTTTAGACATACTGGTAAATGGATGGAGTTATTTTGAGGGAACAGAAAAGGTACACTGTTGTACAGGCTGTAGACTGACTACTTTACATTTATCAAAATTTCATATCTTCAATGTTGACTCATGTAAAGATATAATAAAAGGTTACAAAAATGTGAGGGGTGTACTCGCTTTTGTGAGATACTGTATATACAGAAAGCAGACATGGTTTATCAGCAAGAGTCGATGTTTTAGTTGCTTTACGCAGTTACTGCTAGTAGACTTGGAAGAGTATATTTTCCTAGGCTTTCCCCTGTCATTCTGGCTTACAAAGACCATCCTGTTTTATTGTAATTATTTATAAAATTGTCATTTTGTATTTAAATAGAATCATTATTGTAGTCTGGCTCTGTTTAACACTGTTCTTCAATGTTTTATGTTGCCTAAGGAGAGAAAAAGTGGTGAGGAGTGACTATGTCCATGCCGGGGTTGTCCGGAATGGTTTTGGAGTTGCCACAGATGCATTTTTACGAATTTTCACTGACAGACGATGGATCTGTTCAAGCAATCATATTTATTGACACACACACACACACACACACACACACAA
Source organism: Parotocinclus haroldoi (assembly GCA_034779995.1). Taxonomy (NCBI): domain Eukaryota; kingdom Metazoa; phylum Chordata; class Actinopteri; order Siluriformes; family Loricariidae; genus Parotocinclus; species Parotocinclus haroldoi. Next base: position 7,830 of record JAUZST010014237.1, read on the forward strand.
AAAAAAGGAGAATAAATCCTGGTTTTATGCTATTTGAGCAGGGTTTCGAAAGCTTCAAGAGTTCAAATCTGGGAATTTGAATGGGCAGGGTTAAGGCAGTTAGGGAAAGTTACTCTCTAAAGTGTAAACATTTGTCCTCTTCTCAGTGATTTGTCAAAAGAGAGGTGTGAATGGATGTGGGTGGAGCTAATTCTTCCTGTTCCTCTGATGAGACTAATGCACTGACAAAATCAAACTGAGCTGAACCTACACTATGTGTTATGTCAAATAATTGCACCACCAGTAGTATCGTTGCCATTTTGATATAGTAGTTAGTATGTTGTAGGTTACACAGACTTTAGAGTGACATAGTGGTGGAAAAAAAGTACTTCCTTAGAAGTGTATTATAGTTATTCTGTTTTTAAATGGGTTTGTTTGTAAGATCGTAATGTATAGTCCATATAATATACTAGCACAATAACTGCTCAGCTGTCTGATTAATGAGGAATATTGCCAGGCAGCTGTGCACTAATATGCACAGCTAGTGCGTTTTCAAGCTAGTCTTTCCGAAAAAAACCTGTGAGTCAGTTTGGGTAAACTGGATTGTAGCTTACATGGAATCTCAATATGAGTTTTTTACAAGTATGCCAATAACTTAAACATAAAAGATGTTTTCACATATTAAATGAATGTTCTTTTTCAGCTAAGGGCAGGTCATTGTCATTTCCTAATAACCAAGTGGGAGACTCAGACAGCTGAGCAGTTTCTGAGCCTAGCTTGCAAAACTCACCATTTTGGTTGCTGTATTTGGTGTATGAAGGTAATATTAGTATTTGGATTGGCCTGAGTCACACTTATTCATCTGTGCAATGGAGGGCCATTATCTCGGCGAACACTGCATGCCTTGATGTCATGGCTCGTTTTAACAGCATAAGATAGCCATCTCTAAAGCAACAACACACAGCTGAGAGTGCGGCAGCCCAGCATTAGGATTTAGCACAATGATAATCCATCATCCAGAGTCTGCTTTCACAGTAAGAATGATGAATTACACAAACAAACTTGGTGCTAATCTGGCTTCGTTCAACCTTCTGCTGAATCTAGTGCTGGAGTTGGGAAGGAGCTCCTACAGACCATGAAAGTTCAAGCCCAGAGCACTTATTATGCGTTGAGTTGTGCACCATGTATTTGCATAGGGAAAACAGTCACTTACCTAAGTATGCTGGTATATCCAAATTTCCATGTGTCTTGAAGGAGGACAATTGGAGAACTTGTGCCTCACTTACATTGTACAATGAGGCATGCCATTGGCTTGGCACTCCATACCATTGGAGCGTGACAGCACAAAAGAAGAGGTTTGTAGTAAACAAATAGCAACACAGCCTTTGGGCAGACTGTGTTTTTTGTTTTTGTTTTTTGCTGGAACTGTGTGTTGTAGAAGTTCTGTTTTTAAAAGGAGTGCTAACATGGCAACACATTTCCAGTTTCATTTTCATAGAATACTCATGGAAGCTATTTGCATCCGACACATTGTCCAAGCCTCAGCAAACCCAGACATGTGTACACATCAGTCTTAATCCAGGACTATGAGTTGTTAACATTATTTAGCTCTTAAACCCAAAGCTGACCCAGTTTATGTTTTGACCTATAACTCATGCTCTGTGTGTGTGTGTGTGTGTGTGTGTGTGTGTGTGTGTGTGTGTGTGTGTGTGTGTGTGTGTGTGCGTGTGCGCGTGTCTGCGCGTGCGTGTGTGTGTGTGTGTGTGAACAGCTCTTGATTTACTCAGCTCTTGTTATTGTTGCTCTGTGTGAGAACCTCTTTCAAATCCAAACTAACCTGCATGAGCATATCTCATCTCAGTGTTATTCCATTAGCACTTAAAAAGGCGTCTTTTATCTGAGACAGCGATGCTGCATGAAAAGTAAGCGAGTGGAGTTACGAGCTGGTCTCAACCAACTCTTTCAGGGAAATACCAGGCACCGGTGACCAATTAAGAAGACCAACTCAAACAGGCAGATAGTTTCATGTTCAGTTTGCTTTTACTGTGTGCACAACCCCTTCCACTGTTTCATTAAATCACAATACATGAAGTATTTAAGCTAGGGTACAATCGAATCCAAACAATATCAGTTTGTTGTTCAGTCACATTCACTTTTCCTGCCTACAGGGTACCCACAACCGAACTGTTTACAGGAAGCACCTTTGAACATTTTCTTCAAAGGGTCGGAAGCTGAATATATCATTTAGGACATAATGACACATTTACATATTATAGAAACGTCTGAAGATGGGCGTGTTATGATGGGGTTATGAGCATTGTTGCATTAAAAGAGAGCTGTTGCGTTGACATGATTTTGAGCAGGTCTGTAGCGGGTTCGGGGTTTTCAGCTGTAAAAGATCCACCTTACTGTCACGTCATGTGAGTCAGAGTTGAGTCGGATGGCTCGGTGGGTGGCACCGCCGCCTCATAGCAACAAGGTCCCGGGTTCAATCCCAGGGTGGAGCGGCCAGGGTCCTTTCTGTGTGGAGTCTGCATGTCCTCCCCGTGTCTGTGTGGGTTTACTCCGGGTACTCCAAAGTACTGAGAACGTTCATGTCTAGGGGGAAGGCCACAATTGAGAAGTAGAACTACGATAGAAGTCTTTCTATAGCCTTTGGTTATTTATGGAGAAGATGTAATACTGCATTAGGATAAGATTAGAACTATAGAAATTATAAGTGCACTATGTTGAGCTGTGTGTGTGAAGTATGGTGTGTGTTATAGCCAGTGTGTACTATGTTGAGCTGTGTGTGTGAAGTATGGTGTGTGTTATAGCCAGTGTGTACTATGTTGAGCTGTGTGTACAGTATGTTGTGTTTTATAGCCAGTGTGTACTATGTTGAGCTGT
>JAUZST010014238.1:0-10696 GCA_034779995.1 Parotocinclus haroldoi
TGTGTGTGTGTGTGTGTGTGTGTGTGTGTGTGTGTGTGTGTGTGTGTGTGTGTGTGTGTGTGTGTGTGAGAGTGAGACCTGATGCTTAATATAGAGGAAACAGAACCAGAACTTGTTAGCTAATAAAACATGTATAGTGTTTAGCAGACGCCCCTATCCACAGCGACTTACAACTAACACAGTCTTCCAATTCAAGCAAGGGTGGCTTAAGGGCCTTTCTTAAGGACCTAACTTTGAACCCTGGATCATCAGGTCCAGAGTCCAATACCTTAACCGCTAGGCTACTGCAGTCCCAATTAAACCACTGAAATGTTTTTTAGAAAGATAAACACCTCTGAGAATCGTGTCTCCTTTCATTTTCAGTTTGGAGCTCTCTAGGCATTGATGTAGCTTAATTTAATAAAGGTTGTGTGTGCTGATTGTGTGTGTGTGTATGACATGCTTTATGATGATTAAAGGTCCTTACAGCTATAAAAATACATGAAGAAGTAAAGACAAGTGAATAATCCTTACTAACAAGCATTTTTATAAAACTGAGACTTTTAACTATTGGAAAAAAAAACACAGCAAACGCTGGAGGAGGAACTGAACGCACACACACACACACGACAATTGCATTTTATTTTTCTTTCAGAAAAGAAAGGTCACCATTAGGCGTTATTTTAGCTACAGTAAAATTCTATTAAGAGAAAGTCACTACTGTGATAGAAGCACAAACTGTGTGTGTATGTGGGGTAGGAGGGGGGTTAGAGCATCGTGTTCCCCACACCAGAACACGGTGTCTTTATTCAGAATCAGCTCATAACTGATAATAATGTTTGCATGCTTCTGCCACTGCATGAAAGAGCTCCAGCTGCTCTGCTCACAAGGAGCTGGTCTGTTTCACTTTATTTCATTTTCCTGTTGTTTTTAATATATTTCAATGTGCTTTGCGTTATGTTTTTTTGCTGAAGAACTTCTGGTCTGGGTTGGTAACTAAACATCTGATGATTAGTGTTAACAATGTGTTTGGTAAAACCTTGGGGAAAAGAAGAATTGACCTGAATTCGAATACAGAACCGCTCAATAAGCCACCTGCTGAAAGATGTGCAAAGGAGGAGAATGGATCCGAGAGAGAAATGAGAGAATTGAGATTTCCAGGCAGGAGCTCAACTAGGATTTCAGAGGAATGCACAAACTTCCACATCCACATGAACTGAAAACAAAGTTCCCACTCGTACAACTCGCCAAACGTTGACTTAAGTATGTTAAGTGTGTCCGAATACTACGGACCAATGTTGTGTACTAATACAGTATAGCAGTATATGATTTGTGAAATAGCCAGGCAAATGATCTACTAATTACAAGACTAATAATGAAGAGAGACCTGGCCACACTTGCCACATACAACCATGGAATGATGGTTAAAAAGCAACTCCTGCACCAATGTTGCCACTGTGGGCGTCTGAGAGTCTGAACTTTATCGTGGTTGGCAACAGCTGACAACATAACAGATCTTTCTGCATACTTTGTTAGTCCCATTTACTATGTTCTCTAATGGTCGGGTCCCACACAGTACATCACCCCAGATAATGGTATCTTCCAAATGCTGTAAATGTAAATTAATTTGGTAAAGCCATATTAAACATACAAACAGAAGCCCCATCAAAAGAGTTGTGACTTTTTGAAAGAGTTGGATGTGAAAACTCTCTGAAAAGTAAATTGACAGCAAGTGCTTTTTAACAAATCGCTGGAGTTGAGGGATTTTTAATCAGTAGCTGCAATTTTGGCCTCTAACTGTATTGTATATACAGGGAAAAGTAAGTGAAATCTGTAGTATTTACTCATAAAATATTTTGTACATTTTATCTGCGTGGCAGAAATGGTATGGCATCCAGTGTGGTTTCTTTTCTACACCTTTGACTAATAGTGTGTAGTTTGGAGCGTTTAACAATAGTCATTGTCCCAAAGCCAGTGGTAAAAGTGACAAGGGTAAAGTCACTGATACTCACACGGAAGAAACACCATGCACTAAGCACAATATATCAAATATAATAGCAATATTATTATGCTCATTATTATGCATTAGTGGTGTTTAGCTTCCAACATCAGTTAGCATTTCTCTGAAAAACAGCACTTCCCAGACGTTATGAGCAACAGGTTACCTGGTAATCAGGTTCATACTGACCTGAGGCAGATTTGGCCTTTTGTGCACTCTGTTCGCATGCCTGTTCCCATCACACACTGCCCATGTGAGAGCTTTCTGGGGGGAATAAAGAGGTGAAGGAGATGATTAGCAGCAGATCAGTTGGGGGTTTGGAGATGATTAAGTGCTGCTTGGTTCCTCTAAAATCTAGAGAGCACCCCAGCGCTCCATGCCCCAAGTCCAGTTCCAAGACTGAAGTGTGTGGGTGTGTCTTCGAGGGGCTCATGCTGGAAGCATATCTCTTATATACAGATTTTGTCCTTGATTTCACATTTTGCTTTGAACAGATTATGCAAATATAAGATGCGTCTACACAACACGCACACTGTTGTTTTAACCTGGAGGTACAGCATAGCTTTTACAGCATATTGAGTCATAGGCACGGGGTATGTGAAACCAGCACTGAACTGGAACTAATCTGATTTACAAGTTTAGTGCAAAGCTAAGGCCCAAGTGGGTCATCCAAATTCAAACATGTTTTTGATTGAACCATTATATCCTTTGCTAAGCTGATCAGCCTTTACATATCACTTCATCATGTCAGCACAACGCGACCCCACAGTGAATGGAAATGACTCATAAAGTAAAAATAAGAGTTACACAGAAAATGGAGCCTGGTTCTCAAATGGCCTCGCACAATTGTGCCTTGAAGAAAAGCGTAATGCAGAATCAATAGAGTCAATAGAACATGACAACAATCTAGATTAAGCTTCTGAGGCTGCAACACGAAAGTATTTGCTCCGCAATTGCCTCCTGAAAATGCTTAAATGTAGGCTTAAGATTTTCTGTGTCAAACAAATCATCCTACCTGCAAGAGTATCTAAGTACAGTGAGTGTTTGGGAGAGTATTAAAATTTACCCTGGCATTTACTTCACTGCGGACAATTTCACGTTTTGTCTTGTCGACTTTATCCGCTTAATTTAAGAACTGTTCATTCCTGCATTTCAGAAGGGGTACATTTAGGGCTAGTAATTCATTTAAAAGGCTAAATAATTATGTAATTTCAAACAGGCCATGTAAGCAGGTTTCATCATGATTTAGTACAAAAGCAGTGTCCGTGAAAGTCTTTGAGGAGCAAAGAATGGCAGAGGATCTCCAGTTTGTGTAGACCAAAGATGAAAAGACTGTTATCAGCACACAAAAGTCAGGGTCTTTTAAGGTATGGAGCTGAGTTCCAGGCATGAAATGCAGGAATGGATGTTTAATAACAAATGAAATGAAGCTGACAAGACAAATCAAAGTATCTTGGGTTTATACTGAAATAAACGGAAATATAAATATAAGGAACATACTGCCATGTTTTACTGTCCCAGCTTTTTATGATTTGGGGTCCAGCTTGAGTCTAGATATGTTTTGTTTTAAGCCAAAGCTTCTACACTAAAGGACTTAACCTATAGACTGCTACAGACTTTCCTTAAGTGTTGACCCTGCTTAAATTTGAAGCACTTTTATCATTTATATCACGTTTAAACTGGCACGCTTCTCTTCAGAACGGTCTCTTCATGGTTTCCTTACTCTTACTCTCTTTCATATATACAGAACTGCATTAACTGTAATTACTCCTGCATTTTTACAGTCCATCATCATTACCCTGAGGTCAGCTGCCTTTAACCCTTTGCTTTGTTCTGCCCTTTTATTTGCAGAAGCTTTGGATCATGGATCAAGTAAATGTGACAAGTGAGTAGAAGAGTTAACTGATTGCAGCACACCCACACAAGCACAGCTTCACAACCCACAGCATGAAATGCCACACACCCCAAAACCTGTCCAGCTTAAAGAAAGAGAACATGAATTAATATTGAGTTTGTGACATGAGCACTCCTGGTTAGTCCCAGTCCCTGCGTAGGTATAACCCAAAATTCTTATTATCTAGTCCTTTAGGACTGGACCTTAACCTTTTCCTCTACTATCAGGTTTTGGGTCCTTTCAGACCTTCCCAAACTCTGTTATGGTTATGGTAAGATGTGCTGAGAGTCACAGAGGCAATAAAGGAGCTAGAATGTTCTGGTTCTGAGGGTTGTAGGTAACAGACTTGCATAGACTTGCATACCTCAGCTCTCACTTGAATTAAGAGAGTCTGAGAAGGATTTGGGGAAAGGATGGAGTCCATCAAAAGCATAAAAAGGGAAAAGGGGAAAAAGCCTGGTACCTGGCTGTTACTTGGCTTGGATAGAAGGGCAAGGTCTGTGCCAAAGAGTACTCCTGTCAAAACTATAAATATATATAACTGCAAATATATAAATAATTGATACAATATAAATAGCAAAACCTAAACTACAGTAAAGTGGTATGTGACCGTGTGTTTTCAGCAGCAGCATGCAAAAGGAGAAAGGACGCGGTAAAGATGAGACGTACTGGCGAGAGATCAACGCAGCCATGGCTCTGACTAACCTGTCCAAACCTAAAGATGGAGCTCCTGCTGGAACCACCAGCTGCATCATCCAGAAATCATCTCATATAGCCGAAATCAAGACTGTCAAAGTGCCTATCATGCACAAATACTAGCCCCATCTTCATTTGGAGAAGAAGCTACGTGACTCCTCTTACGCTTGGGATGCGCCCGTTTTGTGCTTCGTGCTCATGAAGCGACCATACAAGGATTTTCTTGTATTTTCCTCACCGAGTCCTGAGATACAGAACTTCTCGTTTTGTGCCTGTTTTTGACGCACAAGCGCTTTCATAAGTGTTGATGATAGTATTTCAGAACGAGACACTTTTGCAATGTTAACTTATTTTGATATGACTTTTTTTATACTCTAAAGTTCCTATTCTATTGTGCCAAAGTGCATTCACGTACACTAAAAAGAAGAGTGTACACCTCTTCTTGTTTTTCGAACGGAATTCGGTTTCCTGAAGGATTTGAGAGATTCAACAGAGCGCACTATCGTTACAATATTCATGCAATGTTTGGCTTGGATTGGGATGATTTCAGTATTAAATAATATAGCTTAACAGCTCTACCATGGGTTACAAAACCAGCGTGGAAATGTTATATGATAAATTAATTATGTTCTACTTAACCCATAGGGTAAAAAAAAAACAAGAAATAAACCAGGTACAGGTCTAATTTCTGTCTATGTATATCTACCTTTGCGTTGCATAACGTCCATTTGGACAGCGTCTGTTAACATAGGGTATTGTGCAAGAGTACACATAGTATACTACCTTTTTCAGTTTATATTCTGCTTATTCCGCTTCAGTTTTAGTGGTCCAGCAGTGCTGCCGGAGTTCTTCCCAACACCATTCAGTCCCTGCCCTGTACTAGACCAGTTGACCTCATCGCTCCACCTCGTAGATGTAAAGTCAGAGACGGCAGCTCCTCTGTTGCTGCACAGTTTGTGTTAGTCATCCGCTAATCCTTCGTCAGTGCTCCCAGGAAGCCACCTATGAGATTCTGGTGGCTGGATATTTTTGGTTTGTGGACTAATTGAAGTCCAGCAGTTACACTAAGGTGTTTAAAAACTCAAGCAGCACTGCTGTGTCTGATCCACTCACTCATACCAGCACAACACACACTAGCACATGATCCAACACCCAACTAGTACCTGATCAGTGCTACAAGCAACGGGGCACAGGGTGTGTTGTGCAGTGACCAATAAAAGAATAAGCAGAATATAATTTTAAATGTACAGAATGACTTTTGCACAATCCTGTATACATATGATGATGATGATGATGATGCCATACCACAATTGTGCAGGGAGCCGAAATGTCTTCGCGACACCGGAGTGAAAGGCACTCATTTCTCACAGCCTCAACAACTGGAAATGCCTTGCAGCTGGAACACTGCACTATCCCGTATAACAGCACGTACTAAGTACAGTACATAACACAACGTTGGGACAAAATCCAGGTCACGTAACGTGCCATTTTAGAATGAAAGACAGATAAACTGACAGATACCAGCCGTAGTAAAAACAAGTCGATCAAAAAAAAAAAAAAGCAAAGCCGGCCATCTAAGATATGAGAAGGCTCTTGGAGGTGAGAAGCAGCTGAAGGGTCGTGACCCCATATGGCGGTGCAGGGTCTCAGGAAGATAATAATAATATTCATAAAACTTTGATAAAACCAGGAACTCTTTAGTCTGATAAAACTTACTCAAACTTAGTACTGTAACCTAAACTTTTTTCAATCACTGCTAAGTCAGAAATGCCAGTGCCTTTATAATTGAAAATAACAACCATGCAAATGTAACACAATGTTCCAAAATGGTAGCAACACAACCAGAACTAACCGAACATGTCACTTGAGGGCATTGCTTTATCCATAACAATGCAACATCTGTTTTTAGGAGTGTGTTTAAAGAACACTGTGCTACACCAGAGCCAGGTCTTTGCCTGATATGAGGATTTACAGCAAACCAGACTAAATGCAGCTGGTCCATGTAAACACACCTTAAGTGCCTCTTCAACGATACGCAACGTGTTTAAAGAAAGAAAGATTAACACACAAACACAGGAAACTTTATAGTTTCTTCACTTGTTTTTTTTTTTCAAACAACTGTAAAGATACGACCTTAAATTCCATCCACTGTGACATGGCTCAGTAGAACATATCCATACATGATCATAAACACAAGGCTGTGATTATTACATATGGCTGTGATTATTATACTTGTTTGTCCCTCTAACAGACCATTTACCCGTCACCTGCCAACAACAAAGGCCTGCATCAACTGCTCAGTGCGTCTCTGTCCTAATCCGAAGTGAGCCAGCTCTGAGACACAGCGTAGTTTCATTCCATCACACTCGCCAAACCTCCCAGTTCCCAAATGTTCGTAGCCTTCACCCAGCGTTGTTCCACTTGGACCAATTTTCCAATGTTTCCAGTGCTGAAGATGGCCAAGTATTCGGGCCTGTTCAATCGATAGAGCAACAGTGTTTTGTAGTTAATATCAAAGTCAACAGCCTTAAATAGAAGCTTAGGGTTATCTCATTTTACTCCAGGTACATCCGGTTCTTTCATGCGTCTTCTTATTAACGAACATTAGCCCATACCCATACAGAAATAGCGCAGGTGTAAAACCAAGCAAGAAACATTTGGGTCCTGTCAGCCAAACCACTTCAAGGAGTCTGATCTGCATTTTCACCAGATGTTGAACGACTGTGAACACATCCATCTTTCCAATCCACGACTGACAACTAAAACCCCTCCCAGTATTATATCATAACGACAGAGGCTGCCAACAGTGATGTCGCCACTTTTGATGCAGAAGCAACGTTTTCGCACTGGAAGCGACGCACACGGAATGTTTGCGTTCAGGCATCACGCGCATTACACGATACAAGTGCTAATCCATATGGTTCAAATCTTACTGCAGTACAGTGCAGATAGGATGTGAGGAAAAGTACCAAGTGTAAACAAGGTCTTTGAGACAGGCACATGGTGAACTTTGGCAGAAAGACGATTGTTGTTGGATTTTTAACTGAGGTTTCTACCCAACAACTTAGCTCAGTACAGAAACTCACATACGCAGGAGTCAAGGTCGATCTTTTCTCCTGATGCCTAAAGGGAAGTTTACCCTGCTGTCAGTGGTGCATTGCAATAAGCCGTGCCTTTTCACATGTTCCTGCTTAGAAGCAGAACCTTGGCCCATCTTTGGCCGCTATCAGCTGGTCAGAATTAAAGTCAACCTGATGTTTACAAGACTTAATAGATACAATTTTACGTTTCCTGAAGACTGCATCAGTATTATCTCAACCTGATTGTGTGTGCGATTTTGTGTTTGTTTGTGCTATGGGTTATGTTCCAGTAAAAAAAAAAAAAAAAATGTGTTAAGCACAGAGTGTTCAGTGTTGCATGCCTGCGATTGCTTTCATGTTGTATATGAGGCAATGACATTAAACCCATTTATGACAAATACAAACAGAGTCCGATAAGAGAGCAAAACATCAATTAGGTATAACCTACAGGCACGGCGTCAAAACCCGTATTTATGCCTTCTGGTCTAGTGTTAGACAGATCTCACCGGTATTGTGGTGAGAAAGGCCAAAGAGGTTCATCTGAAAAAGCTACAAGCACTTAATCTTAGAGCGAGGGACCAAACAGCTCTCGTTTGCACAATACGGTCCTTTCAAGGTCCGGGAACCCTACTGACAACAATGTTGAACACAAAGAGGACCTTCCAGTCCTTTAGCAGATGCTACGGGGAACAATGTCTCACTTCCGAGTCAGAACAGACAAAATATGCTCCTTTTTAATTTAAGAGGGATTGTTAATTGTATTATTATTTTTTTTTTTTACAATACTTCAAAACGTCCATTAACTTTACATCGTCCAAAAAAAAAAATCTCTGACTGAGATGGAGTTGTTTTTAAGTCTGAATCTCTCATGTTTTTGTTTATGTACTGTATTTTATGTTGAGTATAATGATTCCCATGGACAACACTTGCTTCTGAAAGACTTTGACACACAAAAATGCAGTTGATCTCCTCCTCATGAGCGTCTTTAAATTATTACGGACTGTAACAACAGGAACTGGTGATGTGGCCTAATTTTTTACTTAAATTTGTTAAGTTATATTGTTTTTCTTCAGAGACTGGATGTTTGTCCAATGACCAAATGCATAATATCTCATTTATTCTGATTCTTTCTTGTTAATTTCTTTACCAGGAACTATGTTTACTTCCGGAGAACATTAAATAAACGTTTTAATATGGGACACCAATCCATGTTGAATTCCATTTCAGCAGATTTAATTGAACAGTTTCCTGTGCGCACGTCGCACGGTCATCGGAGGCCATGACATTCCTTTCTTCTATCTTCTATCATCAGATAGTTGAAATGAAAGCAGGTGAACAAAGACTTGTGTAATTATTTGACTGACAAGGTTTTAATTCCACTACAAACAAACGCTGGATGATGTGACATATTTCCTCTGCTCTAGGTGTGTTCTCAGAGTGTGTACGGTGCAGCGTTACACCACTTTCCCACCTAAATAAACAAATCACTCATATCCCCTTCTTTCAGCCTTCCCATAATATCAGTGTTGGTTGACTGCAGCAGACACGCTTGTAGCCGTTTTCTTATACCACAATGAGCCAGAGTTCCTTCAGAGAACCAGCATTTCCACATTTCTGAGCCAAACCATAACACCGAATGCCCAGAGTAAAAATAACGCATGGATAAGCATGGATGATTTTACAAGTTGTAAATCTAACTTTGAGGACATATTTTATACACACATTGCACTGTTGGGCAAAACATTGTGGCAATTATGTGTTTTCTAACAAAACTAACAATTCAAAACAGGGGTATAATTCGGGAAATTATTTACAGTTGTTATTGTTTTTAGGTTGTCAAAAAGATGCTCTGCAATAACGGCAGGTAAAGTGGCGAGCATCAAACTAAAGGTTTGAATCCATTCTGAATCCAATTCTTCTTACTGAACTTAAAAAAAAAACAAACTGTATCCAAAATCTAAGCTTCAATAGTAATATTGTCACGTCAAGCTTTTCTTCTTCCCATTTAAACCTATAATAATTATTACAGTACTAAAGCAACGACTCCCATTCTTTGCTCATAATTAATCTCTACAGCTAAAATGATAAACATGTGACCGATAGATAATCATTTTTAGACCGCATGTATGTGGACATACTGGTTAGCACATTTAGTAGGCATAAATGTAAATAAAAAAGCTTAATGAAAATGATTACTTTCCTTTTGGATCATCATGTCAGTAGTGGAGATTGATTATAATTAGGAGTAACCAAGAAATTTAGAATGGAGGAATTAAACCACGTTTAAGGACACGTTAAAGCCACGGCGAGCACGCTGATCGTTTCAGACTCTCCCTCTGTCTAATGCAGCATTTAGAGAGTACAGTCGGTCGAACCCAGCACACTGCTGAAGCTCAACATCATGCCGGTACCTTAGTTCTTACCTAAAATTGTTTTGCAATTTTGGAGACGTAACCTCCTTTATGACAGATCGACTTTTCACACTTACTGCATTTAGCCTTTTCATTTATTCTCAAAGTGAAGACAAACTTTCCTGCTAATGCCCTAGCTGAGTGATCATCACATGACGTACTGCTCCTGGTAGATAGGTGCCTGCTTTAATACAGACTTAGTGCCTTTGCACTGATCACAGCTGTCTACTTCAAGCATACAATGTGTTACCAAGAAGCAATAAGTGGTACAACGTTTCTCAGAGATTTTGGAACCGGGTTTCAAAACCCAGGGATTTGTGAGCAGTGTATACAGTGTTCCTTCGCCACTTCACGGTTCACCTTACGCGGCCTCAGTGCATCGCAGGTTTTAAAAAAATATGAATGGAAAAAATATATTGTGGAGTTTTGCGGGTTTTTCTGAACCTTTTACATTTTTTTAAAAATTGTGAAATTTATAAAAAAAACTTTAAAAGTATTCATTCTAACAATAAAGAAAAGTTAGAAATGATAAAATATGAGGATTGACAGTAAATAGCTGGTGTATCTACTCAGTGTGTAGGATATGAGGTGCTGTAAGCTCGGTACGGACGGAGCATGTGTGATACGAGAGTGATGT
>JAUZST010014239.1:0-10696 GCA_034779995.1 Parotocinclus haroldoi
ATATATATATATATATATATATATATATATATAGAGAGAGAGAGAGAGAGAGAGAGAGAGAGAGAGAGAGAGAGAGAACGTAACATAAGAAAACAATGAAGATTTTCTTAAGAAAATATTTGAGCACATTTCTTAAAAACTGCATCAAAGAACATTCTTATGAATTTTAAGGTTTACCTTAACAAACTTTGCACAGTTTCTCTTCAGAAACCATTTTGGCTTTGGATCTCTGCAATCTGATTATTCAAGTGGTTCCTTAGTTCACTTAAAGGTAATCGGATTCATATTAAGAAATCCAAAAAAAGAGCTGTCAGTTGATTCACGAAAATGTCTTTTTTTTCCCCCTTAATTCATTTTTCAACTTCATTCTTAATATTCAAATAATAAAGTCAAGTCAAATATGTAATCCGTTAAGATTGTTCTTGTTTTTGGGATGGTACTTGGCAAATCAGCCGCGGGGTGGTCGGGACAACCCTCACAACTACAGTTCAAAACCCTGCGCTGTTCACAGGTTTGAAGCAATGCAGCGCCGACACACCACGTTACGAGAGAAGGGTCGCAGGGGCCCTGCCTACATGTTCAGTGAGCGAGGTACGAGCCTAACGGCAGAGGAGGAGCGCTTTCTAGACGCCGCCGAATATGGGAACATCCCAGTCGTCCGCAAGATGCTGGAAGAGTCCGAGACACTTAATGTGAACTGCGTGGACTATATGGGCCAAAACGCGCTGCAGCTTGCCGTGGCCAACGAGCACCTGGAAGTGACTGAGCTGCTTCTGAAGAGAGATGGCCTGGCGCGGGTGGGCGATGCCCTCCTCTTAGCCATCAGTAAAGGCTACGTGCGCATTGTCGAGGCAATTCTGGCTCACCCCACCTTTGAAGGTGGCCTACGTTTTGTCCCGGGCGCCCCAGAAAACGAACAGAAAGGTGGCGACGATAAAGACGACGACTTCTACGCCTACGACGAGGATGGGACTCGCTTCTCCCAGGATGTGACGCCAGTCATCCTGGCTGCCCAGTGCCAGGAGTATGAGATCATTCACACCCTGCTGCTCAAGGGCGCTCGTATTGAAAAGCCCCACGATCACTTCTGCAAGTGCCCCGAATGCTCCGAGAAGCAGAGGCAGGACTCGTTCAGCCACTCGCGCTCGCGCATGAACGCCTACAAGGGGCTGGCGAGCGCCGCCTACCTGTCGCTGTCCAGCGAAGACCCGGTGCTAACGGCGCTGGAGCTCAGCAACGAGCTTGCCCAGCTGGCAAACGTGGAGACAGAGTTTAAGGTCAAATATTTAAGATGAATGTTATTAAGTATTTATTACACCGTCATAAGTTACTGAGTCATTTTAACTTTCGTTGCTCGCCTTCGTTTTGGTAGGTGCCCCCCCCACCCCCCACATCTATACCCATAATCCTGTTTAATGGTGTTATTAAATAATTCAGGGGTAATTCCACCATCCTGGAGGGACATAATGAAATTTTCAAAGAGCAGGCACCGGTTTAATCTCAGACCAAGCTGTTTTTGGGAGGTTCTGTCATTAGGGTCCAATAAAATAGATTAAAGCAGATATATTATTATTATAACATACATAGAGATACCAGTTAGTTATTGATGATTGTAAGAACCAATTTCTTGCTTGAATTCTGTCTAATGGTTTAACCTGAAGCCCTGGAGTTTGTCAGATACAAGAACGTGCATCTAATCACCGATTCTCACACCAGCTTGTCATTGATTTAGTGAGCCACTAATTGAAGTGGCTCTGCAGAGGATGCACGTAATCCCCCTGTTCTTACTCCCTAATTACAAGCATGGCCTCTGATACAAATCAATAAAAGTGTACAGCATGTCTCTGAATTTCATATTAGCCGGGTTTCTGACGGAGGTCACCAAGGGATCAGATAGAACAACCTCTACTCCAAAATCATAGACACCCCAAACTTAGAATATGATCAAAATTCTAATGTTAGAGCAAATAAACCACCATAAATGTGTCCAGACTGGCTTTAGGAAGCGTGTCTCAAACTAATAAATTGTATCCTATATCCATTTGGTCCTTTACCTGGCATGTATCTTCAGATCATCAATGACTGAGGGAATTTGATCAAATTTTATGATTTACTAAAACACTGCTAAACTAAAGTTCCAGTACCGTCTACTTAACCAAAGCTGATTGTCGATTCATGCTGAATATCATGTTCATCCACACTCCATGAACGCTACCCCATTGTTCTTTAAGTTTCGGTGATAGTTTGGCTTTGATAAATGTAAATCCGATTTTATTCAGCCCATTTCTTACAGTCCTCGCAGCATTAAGTCCTGTTCCCACCTTTGCTTTTCATTTGTTTTGACCTGCATATTCAAAGCGTATCGCGATTTCTCTCCTGATCCTTTCAAGTTTTCCTTTTAGCATTTTCCCATTTTGTTTATACTTGCACTAAATTTTAGACTGTGGACAACCGGCATCTTTTGCTAGACTCTGTGACGAATGAGTCATATAATCCTTCCACTCTTTCAGCTGACATTCTCTCTTTCTATCCTTAACTAAATGATTTCATTGGTTTGACCATAGAAAGGAAAAGAGTACTTTTAATGTTGGTTTGGTCTTGATGGAAAAGGATTTATACTTTAGCAGAACATCGATCCAAAACATAGATTAAAGATCAAAGACTAAAGACAAACAATGAGCACTGACCATCATGGATTTTCCTCCACTGTAACCTGACCTTATCCCTGTCTAGCACTTATGAGGGTTCTTAAAGCGAGAGAAAGTTCTGTAACATCACAAGATGCCCTTTGGAAGATGCAACTTTAAAAAAAAATATATTATAAACCATAAAAAGCTAAATAGAATAATTTTCACTCAGACTCTTGGTTTTCAAAGCTCTCTCTCACTGTAGAACGACTATAGAAAACTGTCTATGCAGTGTAAGGACTTCGTGGTGGGGGTTCTGGATTTGTGTCGAAACACGGAGGAGGTCGAAGCCATCCTGAACGGTGACATAGATCACAACCCACCAAATGACCACAGCAGGCCCTGCCTTAGTCGGGTCAAGCTAGCTATCAAATACGAGGTCAAAAAGGTAAAGTATGGTCACGTTCAGACCTTGTTGTAATGTGTTGTAATGTGTATACATATTCATTTTTTTGCAATTGAATTTCAGTTTGTGGCTCATCCGAACTGTCAGCAGCAGCTCCTGACGCTGTGGTACGAGAATCTGTCCGGACTGAGGCAGCAATCAATTGGAGTGAAGTGTTTAACAGTGCTAGGTGTGATGTTTGGTCTTCCATTCCTGGCTGTTGCTTATTGGATCATGCCATACAGCAAAGTACGGTCCGATGCAACCCAATTCTAAACTACAAATGCCCTTTAATCCCGACCTTCCGTTGACGTTTGGTGGTTGCTTTACTCTACAGCTGGGTCAGATGCTTCGCAGTCCGTTCATGAAGTTCGTAGCCCACGCCGTCTCCTTCACCATCTTCCTAGGGCTGCTCGTGCTCAACGCGTCAGACCGCTTTGAAGGGGTTAAAAATCTGCCCAACGAAACCATCACTGATCACCCACGGCAGGTATTCAGGGTCAAGACCTCCCAGTTTTCCTGGACAGAGATGCTGATCATGAAATGGGTGCTTGGTTAGTATGTGACGGTTTATAATGCTACAGTTTATCATGATGTTCAGAACTAGGCCCGTACTCATTCGACCCTGTGCTCAGGAATGATCTGGTCTGAATGTAAGGAGATTTGGGAGGACGGGTTACGTGAATACGTCGTTCACCTGTGGAATATCTTGGACTTCGGGATGCTCTCAGTCTTCGTGGCGTCATTCATGGCTCGACTTATGGCCTTTCTGCAAGCCTCTCGGGCGCAGCTGTACGTCGACCTGTACGTGCTGAGCCCAGACCTGAGCAATGCCTCGCTGCCTGAGGAGGTTGCCTACTACACTTATGGCGAGTACAAACTCAAGTTCTCCAGGACAATTTTCCCTTCATTCTTATCCCTTGGTCCCTTTGGGATCCTCCACCACAAAACTACTCCATTTTTTAAAATAACATGCTTGGATTAGAAAATGTAAGGTCGGGTCAAAACCATTATTTTAATATTTTGCAAACCACTTACCAGAGCCAAATAATAACCGTAACCCCTGTTCATTTTATCAATGGGAAGGTTCAGACACTTACCAGAGAAGGTAAACAAAGGTCAAATCCTACTGAAACTGATGCTGCGTTTTGTTGCCATGTATTTGTAATATGCAATGACAATAAAGTTAAATATAAAGTCTATCGATAAAGAAAGCCAAACAACCCACCTACTAAAAACGAGTTGTTTATTTTTCAGCAAGGAACCGTTGGCTGCCCTCTGACCCCCAGATCATCTCAGAAGGCCTTTACTCCATCGCTGTAGTCCTGAGCTTCTCACGCATTGCCTACATCCTGCCAGCCAACGAGAGCTTTGGACCCTTGCAGATCTCCCTGGGACGTACCGTGAAGGACATTTTTAAGTTCATGGTCATCTTTATTATGGTCTTTCTTGCTTTCATGATCGGGATGTTTAACCTGTACTCCTACTACCTGGGCGCCAAGTACAACCCTGCCTTCACCACGTAAGCCTTCAGAGAATTCAATTATTTAATGTTATATAAACAATGTTTGAAACATCTGCATGCAATTTACAGGGTAGAGGAAAGCTTCAAGACTTTGTTCTGGTCCATTTTTGGTTTGAGCGAAGTGATATCCGTTGTGCTCAAGTACGATCATAAGTTCATTGAGAACATTGGATACGTCCTGTATGGCGTCTACAACGTGACCATGGTGATCGTTCTGCTGAACATGCTGATTGCCATGATGAACCACTCCTACCAGGAGATAGAGGTAAGTCTGAAATTCACAGCTGTCCATTCAGAAAAACTGATTATTTTGAGATAACATGCTTGGATTAGAAGATGTAAGTATGGGTTAAAATTACCACCACTATTTTAATGTTTTGTAAGCCCCTTAACAGATCCAAATAATAACCATAAGCCTTACATATTTATCGTGGGTATGAACGCTTAATGGAAAAATTACAGGCAAGTGAAGGCTAAATTGACAGATGCAGCAATTTTGTGCAACAAAACCTTTTACAATTCTCTAGAGAATTCTCAAATGCTCATACATTAAAGAACAGATCATTTACATTCTCCAGGACAATTTTCACTTCCTCATCATTGTTTCCTTTTGGAATCATCCCCCCAATGCGAGGACTGCCTGTGTCATAAATAGATTCCTGTTAGGCTTAATGACCTGTTTGACCTGTAGTGTTTGTCTGAACAGGAGGACTCAGATGTCGAATGGAAATTTGCCCGTGCTAAGCTATGGCTCTCTTATTTTGATGAAGGCCGGACGTTGCCTCCCCCCTTCAATCTGGTCCCCAGCCCCAAGTCCTTCTATTACATGGCAGTGCACACCAGATCTTGCCTGGTCAGGCTATGCAAGGCCAAGGGTCATCATGGAAGCCAGCAAGACATAGAAATCTCAAACTCTAGGTCTAAGGTTAGGATCTGGACAGTACCAGTTGAATTCTGTTTATATACCGATTTGTTTGCTCATAATAGTTATCTGCGTTAGCTTCACAGGTATCATCTTTGCCACACACAAGAAAAATACACAGCAAAAAATCCCATCAAGCATCCAACTAGATACCAGGTATAAATTTCCTTATGCCGTTATTTCATACCCCATAGCTTGCAATTACCTGCTTACCTGTTTAATCTGCTCTAATTCCATTTTCTGGACTCCACCACAGAAGCTTATGAAGCGTCTCATAAAGCGATATGTCCTAAGAGCCCAAGCTGACAGTGAAAATGATGAGGTCAATGAAGGTAAGCTTCCAAACATTTCAGCATTGTCCAATTAAACCATAATGATAAAAGCATTAATGACTTGTGCCTGTCGGATTCTCCAGGTGAGCTGAAGGAGATAAAACAGGACATCTCAAGCCTGCGTTATGAGCTTTTGGAGGAGAAGTCACAGGTCACGACAGAACTCACAGAGCTCATACAGCAGTTAGAAGACAGACTCAGTAAACTGACCAAGAAACCCTGAGAAACCTGCAACCTGTGAGCCCTGGAAACAAAGTGACCAAAAACCCATGAATAGCTTGTAAGGAAATTTCACCAAATGTATTTGAAGTGCTTTTGACCAAGAAACCATGAACAGCTTTTTAGCAAGAATCCCTGTAGGAACACCACCAACAACTAAACCCTGAACCACATTAATCAAGAAATCATGAATAGCCTTCAACCAAGAGAACCTAAAGAACCTACATCCAATACAGAAGCCATGAAGGACATTCAGCCAAGAATCCCTGCCCACATAAAACTCTAAATAACCTTCAAGCAAGTAACCCTGAAGAACATTCTACCAAGAAGCACTAAAGAACATTCTCAGAAGTCCTTAAGAACTTTCTACCAACTACTACTGTAGAACCTTTAATTAAGAAGACCTGAAGAACATTCATTCAACAAATCGGAATAAAATGCAACCAAAAGGCCCAAACAACATATAATAATGTGTAGCCTATGTATCTCATTTTCCATATAATACTTAAAGCAAAACAAGTACTGTTGAAATGAATAACGCTATTTAACATTGTATGTCATTTCTGTGACTTAGATATGTACATCAAAACAGAAAGAGAAACAACTAAGCATCTGATGTTCTCATATGAAATGTACAATCTATTCTGGTTTTCTCAAATATATATTGAGTACTAAGTTAATTAGACTATGCTTGAATTATAGATTTATAAATTAGATTTGGTTGTATAATGGAGGATAGAAATATCCAATATATCAGTCCTAAAGAACAATTTCCATTTTACACAAATTAAGTGGACAATAAAGTATTTCTGACTCAAATGCTTTTTACCTGTAAATTTGTAAAGGTCATCTTATGATTTATGATGTTTTTAAACGAGTATGTATGTATGTATTTATTTTTGATACACTAAAATCAGTTTTAAGATCAGATTTAAGAAAGCCTTATCTGCGAGTAGGCTATTCGTAAAATAGTTTTTTTTTCAATAGGACCCCAGAACGCCGTTGACGTAGATGTTTCCCACATTTTTTGCCATTTTTAATCTTCTATGGTTACAATTCAACATCCATGGCTCAATTAACTCTCAAAAATGAGACATGCGGTGTTATTAACGCATCTTTGAAAATAATAATATGGCTAAAGTAGCATAGCGTTAGCCCAGCTGCCTTGTGTGTTTCTCACACTGCTTCTCGGGTGTAAATCAACCCGCTTTACGGTCATCCATGCCCTGATTGGTCAGAGCCATCGGTCAGGCTACTCTTTCCCAGCGGAACCTGAGCAATCGCATCAGGGTAGACAGAAAGCGGGTGCGCCTTTGTTCGAAAGTAGGTGGGAAATACACTGATCCCGTGAGCACAGGGGGAAAGATGGCGGACGACCCCAGCGCGGCGGACAGGAATGTGGAAATCTGGAAGATTAAGAAGTTGATCAAAAGCCTGGAAGCAGCTCGGGGGTGAGCACTACGACCCTTTTTTATTACTTAATTGCCAGATCTGCGGTTTTAATCACAGCTAGCGTTAGCAGTGATGCTTGTAGGGTGGCCATATGCTGGAAAAGCTAACAGCTGGTCAACATGGCACACGGCCTCCAGGATATGGGCTGTTTTAAACCAACCTGCGCACAAAATGAGGTCATAAAGCTCTCGTTGTGCTTATTAATACTGATTACATTTATACAGGGCTAACAGAGGTATTACACACGACCTGCTTTGTTGTCCAGCATCTTCAGGGCTTAGTGAACCGTTAATAAGTGAATAAAGTTCTCAGACTTTGCAAACGCTAGATTACTAAACATTTGTGCACATATAAGTGAGTGAGTGAGTGAGTGAGTGAACTGTACAACACAGGGTGCATTTTATTAGAACAGGAGTTCAGAAATTGTTTCCCAGATAGACCCTTTTAACCATAATTATCTGCTGCACAAGCCCCTGGTGACTTATTTGTCTGATTGTAAGCGAAACGTCCATAATTGGGACTGTGGTAGCCTAGCGGTTAAGGTACTGGACTCTGGACCTGAAGGTCCTGGGTGCAAATCCCACATCTCCCAAGCTGCCACATTTGGGTCCTTGAGCAAGGCCCTTAACCCACCATTGCTTGAATTGTAAGAATATATCAGTTGTAAGTCGCTCTGGATAAAGGCGTCTGCTACATTCCGTGAATGTAATTGAAAGTAATGTTTTATTTGCATATTTAAAGATGTCAGAGATACATCCTTGTTAGAATCGGTTGTTTACGTTTGGAAATGTACGTGTTCAATTTCGATGTTGACCCTTGAATCACAGTTGGCTGGAAAACTGATTGTATGAGAGGAGTTTTTACTTTTTATGTTGTAAATACAGTAGAATGATTGATGATGCCACAACAATTGAACCCAGCAGAACCTTCTCACTCGGAACGGTCAGTTTGGAGCGCCTGTTGCTTTAAATGGTTTCAATGATTCAATGCATCATGAGCTGAGTCTGAAATCAAATGTTAAATGATGTCATAATCTTAGAATTTGTTGACAGGGAGTCCTGATAAAATACCTGGTGGTTTATTTACATTTACATTTAGAGCATTTGGCAGATGCCCTTATCCAGAACGACTTACAGTTAATACGGTCTTACAATCCAAGCAATAGTGGGTTAAGGGTCTTGCTCAAGGACCCAAATGTGGCAGCTTGGCAGAGGTGGGATTTAAACCCTGGACCTTCTGCTCCATAGTCCAGTACCCTAACCACCAGACCACCACAATCCATATATAGAGCTTACTCTGCTCACGTAACTCCCCTGTACCTGAACATGAGGACGTTCATTTTCTGTGCAGAATAGACTCTGTATTTTAAGATCGACTCCTAGTTCTTGGTTGCCTCAAAGCACTGAATTGTACGCGTTCGATTTTCTGCTTCAATTAAAGCAACAAATGACCCTGATTCTTACGATGCTGCTCAACTACGCTCATAAATTAGAATAACCACACTGCACACAAAAATTAGAGGATATTTCATGTCAGCTATTTGGCGTATGTAAGTCATTTCAGCTCAGACTGCTGCAGCCACACCTTCAGGTTCATGAAAATAAACTTTCTCCACTCTGATCTTCTGTACCCATGAAGGCATCACCATCATTTATTGAAATGATTGGTGGGATTATTCTAATGAGTCGGTTTGTGACTTGTAATACCTTTTTCCACGTGTTGCGTTCATAAGGAACGGCACCAGCATGATCTCCCTGATCATCCCTCCCAAGGATCAGATCTCCCGGGTGGCCAAGATGCTGGCAGACGAGTTTGGGACGGCCTCGAACATCAAAAGCAGAGTGAACCGACTGTCCGTGCTGGGAGCCATAACGTCTGTGCAGCAGAGGCTCAAACTCTACAACAAAGGTGGGCGTGCGTGCGTGGCCATTTTAAGAATCTGCCCTTGATTGGGGTAGTGCATTTCTGTAGAACTCATGGTTGTCTCATTCTCTCCCACAGTGCCCCCCAATGGTTTGGTGGTGTACTGCGGGACCATCGTTACCGAAGAGGGCAAAGAGAAGAAAGTCAACATCGACTTTGAGCCTTTCAAACCAATCAACACGTCGCTCTATCTCTGCGACAACAAGTTTCACACCGAGGTGCTGAACTGGTAGCTGTAGGCATAATAATGAAAACTGCCTAAAGGGTTGAAGGGGTGGAGAAATTGGCTCGTGTCAAACTTTTCCTTAACATTGAGGCCCCTGTTAACCGTCTCGCTGCAGGCTCTCACCGCGTTGCTGTCGGACGACAGTAAGTTCGGCTTCATCGTGATCGATGGTAGCGGTGCCCTCTTTGGGACACTGCAGGGAAACACGAGAGAGGTGCTGCACAAATTTACGGTCGACCTCCCCAAAAAGCACGGTACGAAACCGGGGGACGTTCCTGCTTTTGTTCGAAGGCTGTCCTCTGGAGCTTTATTTAACCCTGATTCTTCTTTGAATTTCTGCTCTCAGGAAGAGGAGGTCAGTCTGCCCTGAGGTTTGCCCGTCTCAGGATGGAGAAAAGGCACAACTATGTGAGGAAGGTGGCGGAAACAGCCGTGCAGCTGTTCGTCTCCAACGACAAGGTCAACGTCGCGGGGATGGTCCTCGCTGGATCGGCTGACTTCAAAACCGAGCTCAGCCAGTCGGACATGTTCGACCCGGTGCGTCCCAGAAACACCCTGCACGTGTTACATCCTTTTTTTTTTTTTCTTGCCTTCTTCCTGCATTTTGACCCTTTTCATTTCCCGCGCAGAGGTTACAAGCCAAGTTGCTGAAGTTGGTGGACATTTCATACGGAGGAGAGAACGGCTTCAATCAGGCCATCGAGCTCTCGGCAGAGGTTCTGTCCAATGTCAAGTTCATTCAGGAGAAGAAACTGATCGGTGAGTTCTGATCAAATCCTGCGCATGCTCGAGTCGAGTTAGGATAATTTACATTAGCATTTTATAACTAAGCACAGCAACTTTCTAAATATCAAAAGTCATGAATGAAATGTGTAGGAATAGACCATATAAACAATTAAATAGAAACGAATCAAATCGAAAAATCTAATGAAATAGCATATAATAAAATATATAGTGTGTGTGTGTGTGTGTGTGTGTGTGTGTGTGTGTGTGTGTGTGTGTGTGTGTGTGTGTGTGTGTGTGTG
>JAUZST010014240.1:0-10696 GCA_034779995.1 Parotocinclus haroldoi
TATGTTATGTTATGTTATGTTATGTTATGTTATGTTATGTTATGTTATGTTATATGTTATGTTATGTTATGTTATGTCATGTCATGTCATGTCATGTTATATGTTATGTTATGCTATGTTATGTTATTGGGATTTGTACAATGTAATAAATACATGGCACACACACACACACACACACACACACACAC
This sequence comes from Parotocinclus haroldoi, assembly GCA_034779995.1. Lineage (NCBI taxonomy): Eukaryota > Metazoa > Chordata > Actinopteri > Siluriformes > Loricariidae > Parotocinclus > Parotocinclus haroldoi. Next base: position 189 of record JAUZST010014240.1, read on the forward strand.
ACACACACACACACACACACACACACACACACACACAGTGATCTGCTTACTGCCCAAAGGACAATGCTATTCATTACCCACATAAGCATCTACTAGTGTCTGTCCGCTTCTAAAATTGCAAAGGAAATAGTTCAGATCAAAGGGATGTCTGTGTAAAAACTAACTTACTTCCTGAGACAAAGTATAGTGCCAATTTCCCAACAGCCAGGTCTATTTAGCTGATATGCAGCTGGACTCAGCAGAGGGGGTCGAGAATTTTGCCAATTAAACATGTAATCCACACACAGTTTCATACAAGGCTGTGCATGTGCTATTCTTATATTACATTGCTTGTGATTTCTTTTTTCAATTACCACATGCAGCATTTAACACCTAATTTAACATTTAAGATGTTATTCCATGGCTTTTTAACTTTATTATTAGTAATGTTTTAACTGTAGTGCATGTAACTTTGAAGTAAAGGTAAAGCAAATCTTTACACCCAGAGCATGTATGTTGTATATGTACACAATCCAATCAAAGTTGCATAATCCAGCGTTATTTTCAGCATGTCTATCCATTTTGCTCGAACAATCACTTAATAATTCTGTTTCTTTGGATTCTGTTTCTTTATAATTTGTAACAGATGCGAAATATTTGGCCTTCACTGTTTTATACTAATCCCACAGCAAAAAGAATGAGAACCATGTCTATTACAAAGTAAAGTGCACCTGGATTAAATTTTGTACAAATTTTGTCATAGCTATTATCAGTAAAATCAACCATCGTTTAAATCCTAATCATATCACTCTTTGTCTTTGTGACTTTTTATGCTCTGATTGTATTATTTTGGAACAATTCACGTTTCTTCCTCGACAAAACCATTTATTAAGTGCCAATAGTTTCTTAAAATAAGTTAACTTTAATAAAAGCAGATATTTTAATCTACATTAATTAAATGATTAATCTCTGTCTCTACTGCTCAAATATATTTCATACTATTTTACCACTCTTGCCAGTAACTCTGTAGCTAGTTGTACTAAAAGCTTAAAAATGACTTCTTCCTTCTGTATTTTGACCTGTAGCACATGTGGCGTGCTGAAATAAGGCTATATGTTATTTCAGAGCATATTTCACTGACAAGCAGTTGATTATTTAATGGCTGGCGATGTTGATAAGCTTGTACACTTTTATATAAAACCCTCTGGCATGTTACGCTAATTACTAATGCTTTTGAAACATCACATTTGCATAATTTGAATATTTTTTTTATTTAGTGACTGAAAAAGTGGACCCCATGTGTTGTCTGTGTAAATACAGTACTGTGCAAAATTCTCAGACCACCATTAGATTAAATGTACTATTGTTTTAACTCTGATGATAATGATAATGATCATATATAAAGATTTTTATTTCTCAGTCTCTTTATTACAGTAAAATACAGGAAATACAGGAAATGTGCATGCAGTATATTAGGACATAAAAGCATATATAAAAAAGTAAAAGTATATATATATAGATAGATAGATAGATAGATAGATAGATAGATAGATAGACTCTTTTAAGTATTAGGCAATTCGCGTGCACAGACACACACACCGACATATATATATATATATACTTTTTAAAGTAAAGAACTACATTCTACACTTTTTAAAGTAAAGGACTAAGTTCTCTTAAAGGGTTTATTTAGCTGATGTTGTTACTTTAAGGTATATTTTGTCACTCGTTTTAATTGCAGATGCAAAGTAGGATGAAGCTCATTGCAGAAAATTATGAAGATGCGCACCATCATCCTCAACACCTTCATCATCCTCACCATGCTCACCATCGAGGACCATCAAGGGGATCACCCTCCCACAGCAATCATCAACCTCAGTTAGAGCAGGTGAGATGATCATCAATGATATCAGTGTTTAAAGTCTGCTTTGCATGGCATGGCCTTAGGCCTGAACTTGAAAGATGAATGTGCAGCTGGTACTGTAGGTTATATGTTTAGAAGTTTTATTAGCCTGTGTGCTGACTTGTGCTGCAAATTAACCAGGCTTGACTAGACTTGACCTCTTTCATTCTGGCACCAAATGGTGACCCAGTTCCAGTAAATGGCTACAATCGCTTTTACTCTGCTGTTGCATTACAACTTTGATGAAAGCGTGCCCTAGATTAGATCAGCTCTGAATTCTTTCACAGGCAGCAGAGTTAGACCATAAATGACCAAAGTAAAGAAGGGGGAAATTGTTTATAAATGTTTGATTGTGAGCTTTGGCTATAAATTCCTACCATGTGGGTGCTACTGATTATAGGAATGCACTCTTTTGAATAATTTAGGAAATTTAAAGCTGATCAGACACACACACACACACACACACACAGACACACACACTTATACGCACACACACACACACACACACCGTGTCCCACTGTCATATGGTAACAGCCACTGACATGATGATTACTGTAGATAATTGATGCTATACCAACCCCTAGCCCTAACCTTAAACTTAGTAACCTATAGCAACATTTTTTACTGTTTGTTTTTTTAAAAAAGTTACAATTTCAGTTAAAAAAAAAGAAAACAGTGTCATTGTGTAGACCAGCAAAAGATCAGAATGTCAAAAAGTGGCATAATAATAATAAAACTAGTGACTGTAACACCTTGTAAAAAATGTGGAGACAAATGCAGCTCGGCGAAACTTTAATAGAATCGGCAGGCAAAATCCAAAAACGAAAACTGTCGGCAACAGGTCACAGCAAACAAGGTCCAAACGTAAGGCGAGAATCGAAGTCGGAAGACAGAAACAGGAGTCAAAAACACGGTTAGGCACAATCGAAAACACACAGAGAGAAACGCTTCAATACTGGGTAGAACCGAGTGAATCAGCAGAGAGCAAATGAGCAAGCGTGTATAAAAGGAACCGGGCGTGAGTAATCAGTAAGACGGTGATAGTAGGTGTGTTTGTGAGTGGGTGTGGTCCACTGCACAGCTTGTGTGTGTGACAGTGACATAATGAATACAGCAGCTAATTGATGCTACACCTTTACCTAGCTTTAAGCCTAACCTTAACCTCAGTCTTTTTTTACTTTTTCACATAAAAGTCAGAGTTTTGTGTAAAAGCAGCATTCATTGTGGGGCCAGCAAAAAGGTCAAACAAAAAAAAAATTTGTATCCTCACAGGGCTATTTGGTCTTCACATTGATGTATAAAATTACCTCCCACCACACACATACCTACAGGCATTTCCACGCTAACAGTAGATTCAGTTAGAATTGTCTGTGTTTTTTTGTAGTTTTCTCATATTGTCCTTTATATATGCTCTGTTACATATATGTATAACTCTACTAAACCATATAAGTTATGAACAGCCAAATTACACTTGCATTATTGTGGTACCATTACCATTTAAATGTCTCCTCTTATGAAATTGCCATCTTTTGTGCTGACCAATAATTAATTTAAATATGTTTGAATATCTTCTGTATGTATACAAACACATACATACACACACGCTGACATACACATACACTCACAATCACATATAAACCTTTATGTGTATCGTTTTAAGCTCCCTTCAGGACAAACAAATGCTTTGGTAGTGAGAAATCTAGCTATCATCATTGCTATAATCATCACTGTGTGGGTAGTGTGTATATGTGTGCACTGCTAAGAGAGGTGTGCGAAGGCTATGTTCCAGACGCTGCATCTGACAGGTCGTAATCACATCAAGTCGAAGATTAATTACACACTCATTTTCTGCGGCTTGTGCAATGCACAGACACATATAAACACACACACTCTCTCCCTGTCTCTCTCTCACCAGTCGTAATACAGTAATAAGAGTGAGATTTATGGCCGTCATGGAGCCCTTCTCTAGTGTCACTGGGGGAGTCCCCTCAGCCCACACACAGATAAAGCTTTATTTTCAAAGAAATTATAAAATTTCCTCACTGTTTTTTTTAAAAAAAAAACTAAGGAAAACTTTGAAATAAACTTTTTTTCCATAGTAAATTTTTACAACTACTTTTAGTGTGTAAATACTTTCAGTATTTTTAAGTTAGTATTTTAGGTCATAAATCCTACATTTAAGATGGAAATAACTGACTATGCAAAACAAGGCTACTTAAGTTAAGACATGAAGGTCGATAGATCAGACAGCCTAATGCTATGTATGAAGAAAGTATAGGCCACACATTAGGGTTTGTCCCCTTTACTCTGTTCTGTCATGGTCAGAATCCCCACAAGACCACCACAGATCAGGTACTATTTGGGTGGTGGATCAGCACTGCAGTGACACTGGCAAGGTGGTGGTGTGCCAGTGTGCATTGAGCTGATAGACTGGATCAGGAACTGCAGTGCTGCTGTTTTTTTTTTTTTTGGAGTGCCTCTATAAGATGCATCTATTGTATTGCTCCACTTTCTAGATGTAAAGTAAGAGACAATAACTCATCTTTTGTTGCACAGTTTGTGTTATTCAAGCTCTTATCCTTCATTAGTGCTCACTGGTTGCTGCCTATGGGATGATGGCTGCTAGATATTTTTGGTAGATGGGTTATTTTGAAAGTCCAGCATTACTGCTATATCTGATCCAGTCATAAAGACTAGCATACAATACACAGTCCACACAGTGTTAAGAATGATCCACGAACCAAGTAGTACCTGATCTGTAGTGGTCCTTGTCCCAGCGTCATGTCTGATCAGTATCGCCATAACTTTAGTGCTGTCACTATTGTTCAGTGATGCTGATTTGATGTAATGTATAATGTATGTACAATAACTGTAGTGGCCAAGAAGCATTTATAAGAGGTATTTATACCTACAATGTAAGAACAAACCCCACAATCTCCAGCTTTAAAACTAAAGGAGTCTTAGAAAATGAAAACCGGATTGACATAGATAATCAATAACTCACTAAGACAGACTCAAATCACTGTCTGGAGATGCCACCACTTTTGTTGCTGTAGACTCATTGACAAAAAGTACTTACAATTTAAAAGTGAAAGCAAGATTTAGTTTCCCTGTTAGGTCTAACCTTTAGCCTAGGTGCAAGATGATATATGGTTGGCCATGAAGGCATAGAGTTTTCATATGGTATCCTGTGGCACATTTGCCCACTGATGTCACAGCTGAACCTGCTGATTTTCATACATCATACCAAGAGTTGGGCCAATCACTCCACAGTAAGGCAAGATTGAAGCACTCACCGCGAGGCCTCCATACTCTGATAACCCGACCATCGTCTGGTCGCCAACAGAAACTGGAGTCATCACTAAAGACTTCCAGTAGATAGCAACAACTGTAAACAGAGGTGATGGCATCTATGTTTATGAGTCTATGACTGTCAAAAGCAGGACAATGGGTTTGATGACAACACATTTTATTCTGATATGCATCTGGAAATAGTTCTGGCAGAGAAAGGGGTGTAAAGGTACTATATGTGTCTGGATGGTGGACAACAAAACTGTGGGAGCTACTTGTGCTTCTCAGTGGATCAAATGATCCGCTCTAATGGTGGTCTGTCTGGGCCATCTGGAGCCTGTATGCTGTGTGTGCCCTCACTGCTCCAAACACCTCCTAAGAGCTAGGTCAGAATGATTTAGATTGTGGAGAATATTTTACCTTGACCTTCTCTCAGTCAGAGATCTGCCCTCTCTTCCGGTAGGTTAGTTGGGCTAAATGTCTTTCAGTTTGTCACAGAGGCATGTTTTAGAGTCAATGATCTCTCACTAAAAAGTACACTACCAAAAAGATGCCACCAAACCTTTTTATTGCATGGCAGGGCAAGTCATTTATGCCCATTTGTTGCAAGAATCAGTTACCAGTCAGACCACACCTTTAATTAGTTAGGCATTTGCCTGAAATATAACTGCATGCTGAGTTTTGCAGTAATCCAACTATTTTGGTTGTGTGCATTTTTTATCAATGACTATTTTTACTTTTAATGTTGTGGGTGAAAATGCTGCACTTATAATGAATAGAATGTTAAATAAATAACAATAAATAAAATACATTTTAATTTCTTGGCGCTATATGACCATCTTTAAGGAAAACACAGTTTGCAAAATAGTAAACCAAGGACATTACATTTTTGTGTATGCTGCAAATTAACACCACATTAAAACCTGCTAGTCAAGTGCTCTGTTTTCTGTTGTCATAAATTATTTGAAGTGCACACTCATGCTTCTTTTACATATAAACATAAACCTCTCATAACCCAGAGTAATGAGTGTGGCTCAGTTGCTTGAACCTCTCTTGCACATTGAAGCTTAAGTTGCATTCCATTGAGATGTAGCAGGAGTGCTTATGGGCATTTTAGGTCCAGATGATTGGTTGATTGGCAGCGTAAGTCCAGGTTGGGTTATCTCTGTGTCTTGTTTCTCCAGAAGTGGAGCTTGAGTTTTTTTTTCTCATTGTGTGTACTCCACTTTCCCAAGCCACCCTGGGGCATCCTATGATCCCCAGGGCTTTTCAGTGTGTAGGCTGGATCTGAGGATTGTTACATTTCCCAAAACAGGGATTACCCCATGTCACACAAGAGTTTAATTGTAAATATGGGGGGTCTCACCAGTAGGGTTCAGTTCTTGCAATGACCGCTCATTATGGTCAGTATGGACACATACACACAATAATGCACAGAATTGAGTTGTTATATTTAAATGGGTACACACAAAGACCTCTGAAACCACATATGTAATGTCTAGGGTTGTCAGTTTATGGAATATTCTGCTTAACCCTTACAGTTTCTGGATCATGTAGGAAACCACACCTAGCTATGTGGTTTAAATCTTGACTCCATTTGAACACAATAAGTATTTGTATACATATTCATGCATACATGTGGGCACAGTGTTAAGACCAAAGTTTGTCTGGGGCTATACTTGCTTTAACCACATTTGTATGAACACAATTTCATTACCATGCATTCTCTGCATTCATACAGCCTCAAAAAGTACGCCAAAGTTTGTGCATGCTGTTCTACAAGAAACACGATACTCAATGAGTCCCTAAATATAGTGAAATAGATTATGTCATAAATGGCATAATATTCAATAAATTGAACTGGTATATATAACAATTATTTGTTCATACATCTCATACCTCACAAAAATGAAATATCCCCAAATTTTTGTGAGTAGTGTAGTTTACCTAGACATCAATAAAATGCTGCGGTTTCTGCATCTGCAACATTTTTGCAGTTTCTCTCTCTATATAAGGTTTCATCTCAACCATTATGAACATCTTTAATGGAGATTTACAGACCCCTGTCTGTCTAGTTAAGCCCGTGATCTGTCCATTATTGAGTAGGAGACCAGCTAGAGAAGTGTGTTATTTTGAATACGCCGAAGTCGTTTTAAAGATATGGGGAATAACAGACGAGCTTGTAAAAGTCTGTTTAGGTCTCGTTTTACTGTTAGACTGTAAAAGTACAGATGGGAATGGGCTTGAAAGAGTGAGTAGCATGTCAAACATGCTGGGAAAGTACAGCTAAGTGAATATTACGTAGGTAGCTGACGAGTTTATAGAAACATTTTGTGGTTTAATCAGCAGAAGTTGGTAACTCTAAAAACATAGTGGTAAACCATTATTATTTAGAATAAAATATGTTTCATAATTTAAAAATACATGATGTTTTTTAAAATCATAGATGTTTGTCCTATATTTCCCTAGGGCAGTGCTTCCTGCAGTGCCCCCCTGTTAAAGACTTTTAAAACCCCCACCCTGACACACACATACAAGTATGTAACTCCTTTGGAATTTGTAATTCATATAAAACTAAATATCAAAACTAAACTGAAAAGTGACAAATCGCCTTTACAGTAGAATTATTGCATTTTTATTGTATAACATAGCAGTGCTCAGACATGCCTTTTTCATTTGCCTTGCTGCCCCCATCACCTCTGCCCCCCACTACCCTAGGATAAATGGAATAATACAAAAAAGAAACATAAATACATTTGAAGTGAAAAGAGATGAGTTTATCCTTAAAAGTTCAGGGATTACAAGTCCAAGTAGGTCTTGATCTCAAAAATTGCTGTTTGATGCAACTGGTTGTTACCACATGAGCTGCCTTAGTTCTGAATTTTTTTTGAAGATGCTACAAATTGATCACAAAGCACATATGTAAGCATGGCTTGGATGAGGTGGCATTCCATTGCAGAGGTTTGTACAGGTAGCTGCTGCAGCACTCGTGAAAGATCCCCTGAAATGATTCTCCTATACTCAATCACAGCGAATCATGTGACACCTGACCCAGTCAGAAGGCATTACCAGGAAGTGCTTTACAGAAAGTTTAAGGTGAAAAACACTGTTGAGTAACAAGTAACACTTACAGGCTAACATGGTTATTGCTCGGCAAAATATATTTCTATTAAAATAACGTTGCATTAAAACACAGAAAAGTAAGGATGAGAAATTTTTAAGTTAACTTTAAGAGATTTTTCAGCAACAGATGGAACAATCAGGATATTGGCAGATCTGAGCACAGTGAGAGTCTTTATTTACATGCGAGGTTACCAGGACTAGTAATCTTAAAAAATTTTTTTCTAGGAGATTAGCATGTAACATAACAAGCCAACATTTGTCAGGCTGGTTTACTAATTCCTACAAGTATCCAATTTACATTTAATCTTTATGTGTATTAATTTCTGATTGATTTAAAATGCTGGAGTTCAAATACTAGTTATGTAGTGGCTACATCTTATGAAGCAATTGAAAGCTACAATTTTAAAAGCAAAACTTGTTTTAAATGAAAAAATGTGTGAAACATTCAAACAAACAGTGATATTCAATATAATAATATTCAATATTAATTGTTGGACAATTTAAAGTATTAATTAAAGCCTGGCTTACAATAAAGTCATTTAACACACCCCTTTCAAGTCATTTATCTGTATCTAGCCTCTCATCTCCATGACTGACCTCTGTGACCTGTGACTGCTTTTGGGGAAGTTCATTGTAGGTCAGGATTGAGTTCCATAGGTGTGACTGTTTTTCTTTCAAACACACTCCTCCTCATTGCTTCTTTATCGGCCTCTTTAATCTGAGTATGATTAATCACTTTATTTGTTTTGCACTCAATGTTGAAAATGAGTTGGAAAGAATGAAAGACAGTCGGGAAAAGAGGAAGAAGGAAAGACAAGTGATTAATGTTGATGAAGGACTGGGGATCACTGCTTGGCAAGGTCTGTCAGATCCCCTTAAAGCCATTGCACACACACTCACACACACACACACACACACACACACACACAGTCTTGGTAAACATATTGTATGGTTTGGGGACTTTCCACCGACATACTATAGCTCATTAATATAATTAATGTTACACCTTCACCAAACCCTGTCCCTATCCTTAACCTCACAATCACAAAACAAATTTTTGGCTCTTTTTCAAAAGGATTTGGTACCTTCATGGTAAAAAATGTCAAACCAGTATGCGCTTACGGAAACATTTGCTGGTTGATTCTCACATTGATATACAAAGTTATATGATCTCTCATGCTCTCTCTTTGAGTTGCATTCTATATTGAGCGCACATACATGCTTGCTGTCAACAAGACTAATCCATTATGACCCCAATCCCATAATTACCTAAATAAAATAAATGATGGGTAATTCAGATCCAGGAGTGTATCAGATGCTGGAAGATTTAAGCACAGAATGGATTTCTGTAACATAGTCTGCAATAGTTAAAGCAAATATTCATTTTCAGAAGTGCATACATTTTAAAATAGCAGGGCAAATAAATTACAAGACAAATACCAAATATTGGATTGAAGTTGAGTTAATGACAATCTGACTTTTGGGTCAAGCATGAATGCATGTAGAAATAACTGATGTGCACATACTATGTCTGTCTGCTTTGTTGGCTAGTGAGTCGCCAACTCCTGATTTCCTTGCCTATGCAAACCTTACACCTGTTTTGAATCAGTGATGGAAAATATGTCAACTCCACCCTACTTCTGATTCTATGAGCTTCACATCAGTAATGATGAATAGTAATAGCAATAAGACTAATGAATTGCTTTACTGGCTTCATTTATTCTTGTGGCATCTGTTTGCCTGCATCGTGCACATGGTTTTATTTTCTATTTGTGGCTGGAATGTATTTTTCGAAAATGTTAAACCTTCACTGAAAACATACCTTTATGACAAAATATGAAAATTTGAAAACACTCATTAATATGTATTTTGAAAGTGCCAATTCTTCACTTAATACCCTCAATCTTGCAATTGTCCTGTGTGAAGTTTGTCCTCCCAGTGTCTGTGTGGATTTACTCCAGGTGCTCTGGTGTCAATTCTCAAACCAAAGCCATGCATTAAGTTAACTCATTACACTTAATTGTGCTGCTCTGATTATGTGTTATTAATTATAAAGTAACCCTGTTCTTGATGTAAAAATAGCCATTGAGGCTGAAAGCGACATTAAATAAACCACAATTGTATTGTCCACAATACATTGTAAAATTGCCATAGAGTAACCTATATATTGAATATGACTCTTTTTTATAGCTTATATACAGCATGAACTGCA
>JAUZST010014241.1:0-10696 GCA_034779995.1 Parotocinclus haroldoi
TATTAATAACAATAATAATATTATTGTTGTTGTTGTTGTTAATATTGCTATTATTAATAATAATATAACTACTTTTGTTATTATTATCATTATTGTTGTTTTTAATAATTATAATAACCTATGTGATCATTATCTTCATTTATTGCCATAATTTGCCATCTGTATGAGAATTATTTTTATTATTATTACTTTCATTTTATTATTTGTTATTATGTAATTATTATTAATAATGATTCATTCTTATTACAATTATTAATATTAGCAGTAACACAATTTATTCTTATTCATTTAATTAATAATAATAATAAGAAGAATATTTATTATAAGCATTAATATTATTTATGATTATTCATTGTTATAAGATGTATTATTATTATTAATAATAGCATGTATTATAAGCAGTAGTATTATTAATATTCTAGTATTATACTATTAATATATTATTCTTAATTTATAAGTAATAAGAAACGCTTTTTAGAAATAAGAAATAAATTACTCATTTATTTATTATTATTATTATTATTATTATGTTATTAAACATAATAATAACATTAACATTATATGACATATTATGTCATTAAACCATCTACGTTACTAGTCAAAATAGTAATGAATTTTTTTCTTTACATTTTTAATATTTAACTGAAACTCTATTGAAATCCTGCAACCATAAAATGTCCACTGAGCAGCCACCAGCACAAACGTCTCCATGACAGCGGCCTTCATGATGCAACCATTCTGCTGAGGAATGAGAGGAGCTGAAGTGCAAAGTGTCCTGCATCCGAAATTACAAGGGTGATGCTGGATTCATGTTAAAAGGTAGTGAGTTCGAAGCCTGACCCGGGCTGCAGACCGTCCCCTGTGAGGAGGGGTACATCGAACAAGGGGGGCGTATCCCAAAGAATTCAGGGTCTGTAACTAAACAAACGAGCGTTGAGAATTGGCGTAACTGAATAATCTCTACTCTGTTTTCATTTACATTTCTCGTTCTGTTTTTAAGCCCTCAAGCAAACCGGGTGTAACCGGTGAGGTTATGAAAATATGATGACACTTTTCGGTTACCATAAAGCCTTTGTTACATGTGATAAGAAATCAAGGTTGTACATGGTTACCCTCCTAATCAGGGGCACCCTGTGGTGGGGGGCGGAGCCTATGGCAGAGTCTGGTGGACGCTGGTGGAGTTGCACCCTGGATGAGATGCCAGTCTACAACAGGACCTGCCCAGGGGTCCGGACATGCTCCTCTCGGGCAGAGTGCGTCAGCGAGTTGGACTCGAACCCGGGTCACTTCAGAGGTGGGCGTTGTTCGTAAATCAACAATATTTAAACTGCCTCAATCAGTTGCATTGGCTTGTCCTGTAAACACTTGCAGTGCGTAAAGATGGGGGCGTGACTTCACACCAAGGGGTGTGTCACCTGTCTGGTGGGCGTGGTCTGTGATGAAAGTTGAATAGTAGGTGTACTGTCACTTTAAAGTGCTTTATGCAGCAGGTTACCTTCTAAAATTTCGCAGTCAAACAGTCGAACAACGTTTAACAGTAACGGAAAGGCTCTTAGGCGCGAACACGGAGCGCGTGATCCATCCGCACATGAAAACTACATAAGAGAGGGCGCGTGACATTAGTATGCGACTCGAGGAGCGCACGAGCATAAGAAGCAGAGCGCGAGGCGAGACGCACTCCACAAAGAGAGAGAAAGAGAGAGAGAGAGAGAGACAGACAGAGGTTATTCGGTATTTCCAGCACGCGAGCCTTTGCGTCCTACCTTCAGGCAGCAGCGCGAGCAGCAAGGCGGCGAGCGCGCACATCCAGAACGCCATCGCGCGACTCATGGCTCCGAGTTCCGTTTTGGATTCCTGCACGCGCAGAACGGGAGGCGATTCGGCGGGCTGTCCTTGCTTGTCTTGTTGACGCTCCTCGGTGCACGGGCGTCCTGGGAACGCGTGCTCCAAAGTGACCCTCAGAGAGACGCGCGTGAATATTCCTTTGGCATCCCACACGCGCTCCGAGCGCGAGATCAAAATGATGCAGCGGGAGAGGAGAGCAGGAGCGGACAGGGCGCGCGCTCTGTAGCCCCGTACTGTGTGTTTTCTCTCTCTCTTTCTCTCTCTCTCTCTCTCTCACCCTCTCTCCCTCTCTCTCTCTCTCTCTCTCTCGGTATGCGGCTCGAGCGGTGGATCAGCGCGACACTGCGCGCGTCGTTAACGGGAGCCTGGATCTAAAGCCGAGCACGCACTGCAGCTGACTGACAGCACGAGCCAAGTGAGGCTGGCCAATCCAGGACGGAGGCGGGACAACGGGGGACAGATCCGACCAATCAGAGAGGAAGGAAAGAAGCGCGTGCAGAATATTAAAGTGATTTATAGAGGAGCGCTGGAGGTACTGCGGTATTCCAAGCTCACACTGAGGGGCCCAGAATTAACCTGTAAATAACAACAACAAAAAGCAACAAAAAGAACAACAACCATATCAAAACAATATTAATACCGGCAACGACAACAAGATAACGGATCGCACAGCACCCGTACACCCGTACCCGTAAGTGTTGCCCGGACAGGACACTAGGCCAGCACAGGGCTGGGTACGGACCACACTTTCAACCCTGGATGATCTCCCAACCGACTCCCCTCCCTTAGACACAACCATTGTTATCTACAAATAGCGCTCGACCCCCTTTTAGCACGTGATGGGTCTTTAGCGACTCTGAGGATTCACTTTATACACCGTAAATTCTTCTTACTGGTGGCCTTGAGGGACTTGGTGGAAGATCTAGAGGAACAGATAGAACCTAGGAAGCATCAGTGTGGTCCAAGGTAGGTGCAGAAAGCCACGGATGCTGCTAAAACGATTAGAAGATAGAAGTTAGAAGTTTTCTTTGTGTTTCTTCGTTCTCAGAACCTCTTAAAAGGTAATAATAGATGATAATGCTTGGTTTCGATTGTAGGTGCAAATCTTTTGCATCTATGTTTTTTTTTTTTTTGGAGAATGATCCACCTAAACGCTTAATATCTGCTCATGGGTGGTCTTGGTGAGAAGACAGGTGGAACCTGTCTGGAGACGGCACCTCGACGGAGATCTGAGGAGTCCAAGTTCGAGAGCAAGTTAGTTCCGGCGTCCTTCCGAACAGTCCTTATGCTCCTCAGATGTTCCTGAAAAGAATATTAGATGGATCCGTGTCCTCCTCAAGGTCAGCGGCTCAGGATGGACCGCAGAGGACTCGAGGGTGAGACGAGGCCTGAATGTCAGCCAGACAAATCCCGTACGACGCCCGTCTCCCTCCTGCAGACGTTCAGCGGCGAAGATAAAACGTTCAATAGCGCTTCGGAGACGTGTTTCGAAAGAACAATGGGGAAATCCAGGAGAATAAATTACATTTGATTTACGGCTCAGGCCATTGAAAAGCAATTAATCAGCAAAGTGTCACCGGGCATCGCGTACGATTTGCTCAGAGCTCCGCTGCCCCTGGACCGACCCGGGTCGGCCAGGACAAAATCGAAATCGAAACGCCGCTCGGTTCTTTCGCTTTGGATTCGGGGACGGTTTTGTTTTGCACGTCGTACGGCTCATTACAAGTCATAACGGCGTCATTAGTTTTCGTTTACAATTCTCAAGTGTGCCCAACATGCTCCGTTTCCCCCCCCTTATGAATTAAGCTCCGCGTTTAACGAGCTGATCTGCACCCCATGTGCTTCGGACAGCCTGTGTTATACTTGTCAGAGGGTTTGGGTTTCAGTGACAGAATTTGAACTCGCGGCCTTCCTCTGCCCTTTCGTGCTCTCTGTCCTGTGAATTTCCTTTTTCTTCAATTCCTCTCTTGCCATAGTTTTTTTTTTTTGTGCTTTAGAGCTCAGACGTCCACTCCGGCTCATGAACTTTGTTTGCTAATGAGATCATTCGAATCGGGTTTGTTCGAGCAGGGAAACCCCCATCCTGGGTTGCTTCTTGACATGCCCTCGCCCACTTTACCCTCTGCCCCGGGGGAATCCCCGACACCGGCTCCAAGCTTGTTCCATTGCTGCATGAACTGAAGTGCAGTGTGTTTGTTAGATGAGCCCTCAGAACACAAGCGTCCATTGCAGGAGCAGAGACGGAGCGGAAAGCACGTCGACCCGACGTGGTTTCCATGTCAACAGGGAGACGTGGTGAACATTTTTGGAATGCACGCCCAATATTAGTTCATCATTCTGTTAAGTAAAAACGACGCCGTCCAAGCCTTCTCCAGTTCCACTCCGTTCCTGCAAGCCTTTTTTTGCAGCAGAGCACGCGAGATGTTTCCAGAAACAAAACCGCCGCTTTCATTATCCCATTAAATATTTATCTAATTATCTACTCTGCTTTGTCTACGTTCATTTGCATAATTAAAAATCTCTCGTTTCTGGCCAAAAAAAAAAAAAGAAAAAAAAAAAAAGGGCCGGAGTTTGGTTATACATTAAATATTTACAGTGGCGCGATTTGTCTCCCAGACTCAAAAATCGATAGAGAAATATCGTTATGATTTTTTAGTAGTTTTATTTCGGGTGTTGTACTCGTTATTTTATTTTAATACCTTTTTTTTTTTCATTTTCCTTATCATCTTTTCATGCCTATGGCTTAATCAGTTCTGGACATTTTCCCCAGAGGTGTTTTCACGGATTTGGTAGCACTGTTGTAACCTTTTCCTGGGGGCAGTCTGCATAGGGAAGAGTTTCTCATTTCAACTTTGCTTTATTCCGAACATTACTTACCGACATAAAGTTAATGACTAGTAACTCTGCTCGTGATTATCTTCTGATCTGCAAGCAATTTGCAAAGATTATTTCTCCATTATTAATAGCACTCATTAATCATCCGGCGCCCTCCCCCGAAACCTTCCTTATTAAATCATACGATATGTATTCCACCGTCATACTCACAATCCAGTCCCCTAAAAAAATGCAACCAATACGTCTGCACCGACCCACCCCAACCGGCCAATCCAGCATCTGCTTCCCACAGGTTCAGCTTTACACCCTGAGCTGGCTTAACGTCGAACAACCGGTTGACTTTCCAAACCTAAACCTGCACCATAAACCCTAAATAATACACCAACCCCTTAGAGCTAATCCCAAATTCCTAACCCTAACCCATGATCGGACCCTACATCATAACCCTAATTCCTAACCCCAACTTTACTCCTGAACTCGGCAGCACGGGGGGTTCGGTGGGGCGGCGCCGCTGCCTCACAGCAAGAAGGTC
The DNA here is from genome assembly GCA_034779995.1 of Parotocinclus haroldoi. NCBI lineage: Eukaryota > Metazoa > Chordata > Actinopteri > Siluriformes > Loricariidae > Parotocinclus > Parotocinclus haroldoi. Next base: position 5,213 of record JAUZST010014241.1, read on the forward strand.
CCGGGTTCAATCCCAGGGCGGAGCGGCCTGGGTCCTTTCTGTGTGGGAGTCTGAACGTCCTCCCCGCGTCTGCGTGGGTTTACTCCGGGTACTCCGGTTTCCTCCCACAGTCCAAAGACATGCGTGTTAGGTTAACTGATGTCTCTAAATTGGCAATGACTTGTGTGTACATATGTCTTGAGCTGTCTTGAGACTTGGGCGTGGATACGACCTCGTGTGTGTCGCTTACGTGGCCACTGATGCCGATAGCGACGTTAAAGAAGCCAAATAAACAAACAACTCCTGAAGTCTGAAGCTAAATCCTCACCAAAAAACTAGAAATAAGCTCCAAAACTCTGACCCTAAACCACCAAACGTAAACCATAAGGTATTTGTTATGCACGGACTCCAAACCCTAACCCCAACTTTATTCCTGTACACAAGCCCCAAATCTTACCACCCCCCCCCCCAAATCTTGCCGCCTCTATTTGCTAATTCTAAACCATAATCTTAACCCTTAATCTTAACCCCTAAAATCAGACTCTTGTCATCTTTTACCCTAAACCTTAAGCACTAATCTCTACCATCCTATCTCTTAAAACTAATCCTAAATGACTGGACCCTAAATCCAATCCGTAACCCTCATTTTACCACTAAACATCTTAACCCTGCTCTCTTAATAGATCCTGTTTTAACCCTAACCCTCAATCTTAAAGCTTAAGTCTGAATTCGCATTTGTTTAGGGTTCCTTCTGAGCTGAAGGCCTCGGTTCCAGGGCTGGGTTACATGAAGAACTGAGAGTCCATGAAGTTGAGGCTTTTCCACCTCGATGATTTACAGCTGAGGGACGAAAAACCACTGCGTTATTCTGGCTGGCTTTAAGAGGCGACGCCGTGACGGCATCCAACGCGTGGTCTCATTATAACTCCTGCTGTTGTTTTTCTCTGATTGCCCCGGCGACACGTCACGCCTGTAAAGCGACTCGAGACTGAAAAAAAGCGGAGCTGAATCGATAGACGGGGGACGACGCAATGGGGAAGTGTGAAATTCGAAAGAGAGCGAGAACCACGATGGCTAAATTGAATTCATACTCAGGACCTTTATTAACGATTTTAACCTTTAAACAGAAGGCTGTTTAATTGGCTTTGCCCACGGCTGCGGTAAATTATTATTACATGAAAAAAAAAAAAAGTCCAGAACGGTGCTGCAGCAGGTGATGCTGGGGCTGGATCCTCCCAGACATCCTCGGCTTTTCGTTGCATCATCTCTCCGAACGACGTTTATTTCGTTTTACGCCGTGTTTTTACGACTTTAGCACCCCACTCTTAGGAGGAAGAGACTTCTCCGGTGCTAACTTATCGTTCTTGAGATAATGGGCCATGGAGAAAAAAAACGATAAAGCTGCTGGACGGACGTATTTCATGGAAACACGCCGTGGATCTGATCTGAAGTGCATCGTTATTGACTTTTGTTTACGAGTCAAGATTTAATGCATTACCTATTAGCCGACACGCGGAAAAAGTGCCCATCTTAAGACGGGTCCACAGCATTCAGGCTCATCAACTGAATCCGATTTTGAAAGATACAAAACAAGAGGCGGTTCCTGTCCGTCCGAGCTTCCGCCACCTTATATCGAACCGGCCTTAAATAATTAGGACTGGCTGGTTTAAATCCGTGTGTTGTTGCTGGCGGATTGAGTTACACATCCTCTCAGAGCGAGAGGTCCACGCCTCGTAAGGCTGCAGCCGTAGCCAATTACCTTCAGCATACGCACAGATTAATGGGAAGCCACTCCAGATGGAGCATGTTGGAAAATCGGATTAAATCGATGAACCTGGCTAACGTACCTCTTTATATCGTCTGCGTGGGTGGAACCTGAGATAGTACACGGGCACTTTCCGTGTGTTCGCTGATGGGTAATGCATTAAACTCTGACTCAGCTGTAAACAAAGTCGATAAAGATGCACTTCAGACCAGGGAAGCGCTAAAAAAGGTCCATAACAGACGGACGCTCAACACCCATGCTTTTGCTCTTTTTTTTTTTTGCCTTCGAGGGAAACTTCAGGTTTTCCAAACTGTCCCAACATTTATGCCTGGACATTGCCAGGACAACCCAGGGCACAAACCAATTCCTTTAAGGAGTTACCGTTGCTGGACAGACTTCTAAATGCGTAGCCTGAGTTTGGAATCCCACACATACCCCCCACCACCCCAAAATCACCCCAGCCTGGCAACCCTACTTCAAATGCCCATGTTCACGATTTGAAACGCCCAGGCGAGCAGGTATTCTAAATAAGGTATGGGTCCATCCCCAGGCTGGGTTAAGATGATCCACATGTCCACTGCCCTCATAGGTACTCCGACTTATGGCTGTGCCAACGTGCTGCCCCGCACGCAGTAAAGCAACATCTGGAATTGTCGTTAACATGACGCAGCATTAAGATCCATGTAGGAGAGCAGAACTCATTTTAATTCGACTTTTCTCTTTCTGTAGCCCAGCGGCAGGTCCGTACGTCGAACACATAGGGGGTCTTAGCCTGGCACCGACCTCCTCGGGCTTGTTTAATGTCCTAGCTTCAGTGGGACAGATCAGCGATTTCTGGTTCACCATCAGCAGGGGTGGCAGCTCTTATTTTGTGTCTTATTCCCAGGTTTTCTTCCCTAGAGTCTGCTTGGGCACATGGTCCACTCAAGGACCATGGAAGATGCTCTGATTGCTCGTAGCGTCGTTTTCTTTCTGTAACGCCTTTCTACCATAACCCTCTCTCTCTCTCTCTCTCTGTCTCTCTCTCTCTCTCTCTCTCTCTCTCTCCGCTATTTGGATGGAATCGATTCCAACGCGTCTTATCGCAGAAACAGCCATGCATTGCCTCCTCCCCGCACATCTGTTTCTATCTCTCCTCCTCTCTCTCGTTTCCTCCAACGTGCTGTCACTCATCCAAAAAGGCTCTCTTGCCGCCGTTCTCGCCGGTGAGTCCGGCAACAAAGCCTCGATCTGATGAAGAGAAAACCCCGGTGTTGGCTGCTTTTTATCATATAGAGTGGATTGATCTATTCCGGTGTGCATCACAGGGTCTGGGAAGGTTGGGCTGAAAGAAACGGACCCCGGCCCGACCCGAGAGGGAGAGGGATGTTTTGGTTGACGTCGCCAAAGCGTCTGTCAATCGACTGTCAATGTTCGTCAGTCACTGTCAAAGCTTGGGATGTTCTGTTTGGGTCGCCGGTGGACTCTGGGTGATCCTTAATCTTGACCCGATGGGGGGGTAAACGGGTTTTTTTGGTTTTTTTTTTGTTCTGGCCCGACATGTAAGCCAAATGTGGCTTAAACACACCCCAGCTAACTCGGCACTGTCATGTTTATTTAATGACTGGCCCATCGATTTTTTAACCACTCTGAACTCTGAAAAAGCTTGATTCTTGGCCCTCCTGCTCTTTCCAAAGCCACGTTTTGTCGTCCGTTTGAGAGCCCCGAATGCTCTTTTGATCCGCGGTAATGAGTGGATGGATTTTTGCCGGCCGTTGTGCAGGAGAAGAAAGGCTTTTAAGGCTGCTAGAGGAGGAATCAGTATTGTCATTAGCATCTCTCTGCGATCATTGCTGCTATCAGTGCAGTCCAATTCATCTATCGATCACTCTCTCTTCCTCTCTCTCTGCGCCGGGGTTCAGATCGAGGGGTTACTCCTTTACCTCCTCCTCTTCCCATTTAAATTCCTAACAGATACGTTCTCTCGCTCATTAATTAAACACGTCCCTGGGCCGTTGGTCGATCCGCGACCAATCGAACTCTTTAGTGCTGACGTGGTCAGAAGATTCTGCGCCGCCAATCAATTCGGCTCTGCCAGCCTCCGTCGCCGTCTGCCGGCGTTAGACGTTTGGCATTTCGGACGCACCCGACCTGAGGTCACACGGCCCGCGGTGGCAGTGGAAAGGAAAATCTCAAGGAATCGTAATGTCCAGAGCGACTTCCGATTCATACGATCTTACAGTCCAAGTAAAGAGCCTTGCTAAAGGTTGCCTAGGTGGGATTAGAACCCTGAACTTTACTTGTGGTCCTTAGCTCATTACCCAGTCCTGAGAAGAGCTGTACGAGTTTGCAGGAAAGCTTCATCCTGCATGTGCAGATGAAATGATTTTACCACAGCAGGTGGATTAAGAAATTGGCTTGTGTGAAAGGTTGAGGAATTACAGCGGAATTTAGGGGAACCGTGTGAGAGCGCTTGGCACTCTGTACTGGCAAACGGGCACCAAGTGAGAAACCTGTCCACCAGCACACACGTCCCACAGGTTGAGAGAATACAATATTATAAGAGAGTAATAAAAATACAGGATGCAATCGGAACGAGATGCGTCGCGATCGGACGAGTGCGACTGCACTTTTGCAGCACCAGAGGGCGCAAGCATGTGTCGCGCTCAGTGAGACTCATGAAAGGAACACGAACAATGAACTTTCGACCGAAACCCTGGAAGCCCGGCCAGCAAAACTTCACACTAAGGGGGGTCCTGGAAGCACCGATGTCATCCCGAGTGCCAATTCTGCAGATTTGGGTTGGGTTGGGTTGGGGGAGGGGGGCGTTTGAGACGTAGCACGACGCTATGCACGTCTGGTGTTGTGCTGAGCTCTGCGCTGGACTCAGTTGTGGATCTGCACCTGGGAACGCCTCGGCAGATGGTCAGAGAACCGGGACGAGAACCAGCCGGTTAATGCAAGGCGACCAAACCCACCCACACACACACACACACACACACACACTCACACACTCACAGGATGTGACTTTCAGACCATGAAAAAAAGCGTCAATTCATTCGCCCCGTGTTTCGCTTTTTTGTCAACTTTCACGCCCCTATGTACCCTGAGCTGTACCCTGTGTCCTCTGGGACTAAACAGTTCAAACTGTTTAATAAAATTATCCACACACGTACATCCAGACCGACGCGCAAACGTACACGCAGTAGTGTTTTAATTTAAGATGATAATCAAGTGCACTCGCGACTCCGAGCCTCCGTTAGCGCTCGAGAAGGTGAGCTGTAATTAATGCGGTATTTATCCAGATTTCTTGCATTAAACCACAAGAACCTGACGATTAATGGAGCAAAAACAAACAACCTGGCAACGGAGAGCGTCCACAACACACTGATGTAATCCCGGGGAATACGTATGGATTAATTTATTCATTTATTTCCCCTCTGGGAACGGCTCAGACTTGAAAAATTAGACTTTTTTTTTTATTTTAAAGATGTAAGTAGGCCGAAAAGGCAAATTCTTATGTACAGATAGACGGGATATTAAAGCGCTCGTAACAGTTGGTCTGGGTTTCATCATGGTAACAGACAAACCACGCCTAGAGTACACACAAACAAGTCCAATCCGGTTAATGGGAGCAGCCGCTTATTCGGACCGAATCCTAAAGAACAGAAACAAATCCTGTTTTATACCTGTAATTTTATTCGCTTATTTGGACCAAAATTCTGTTTAATCGGACCAAAGAAGGTGAGAGCGAATAAGAA
>JAUZST010014242.1:0-10695 GCA_034779995.1 Parotocinclus haroldoi
GCTCGTGGTGTGCTCTGCTTCTCTGTTCACCCAGGTCCCAGTCTCCATCCTGGTCACAGCTTCCGCCCGTTCCCCACTGACTCCGACCTCCAGCGTCTCATACACACACACCCTGACATTCACATCTGGGATATACAGATTAAACACCAGTCAAATAGTTCTTGCAGCCATAACTGACTCAGTGATTAATAATGACCTAACAAATATGGCAAGGTTGGCACATCTCTCAAGCAGCAAATCTTGTAGGGTGCTCCTAAACAGCAGTTGTGAATGCATTTACATTTACAGCATTTAGCAGACATCCATATCCAGATTGACTTACAACTGATACAGTCGTAAAATCTGAGCAATTGTAGGCTAAGTGCCTCAACCCAACAGTGGCATCTTGTCAGATTTGGGATTTGAACCCTGAACCTTCTGGTCCATTTTCCAGTGCCTTAACTGCTAGGCTACCACATACAGACAGTGGTCTGAAGCAGGTCAAATTACACACTGCTGACAGGATGTTGGGCACCCAATACTCATTAATGTGTAAGGACAAAAAGAGTATTGTGTCTGGTCAAAGCCAGCAAATGACAAATGCAGCAAAAGTCACAGAAAACCTTATTCTGATTACAAGAGGAATGTGTCACATCACACAGTCCATCACACTGAGCTGAGTGTAACGCTATTTGGCAGAAGACTAAAGAGAGCGCTAACTATGGGCATATAAAGGCTGTCTAGTCTGATGAGCCTTGTCTTATTTTACATGACCTGTATGTGTAGACCTGGGCAAGTGAAGCCAGATTTCACAGAGCAGATTCAATCTTGTAGCAACCATGTCACAGTAAATCAGAGCTGTTTTGTGAGGCCACTTATTTTGGACGTGACAGGTTTGCGTTTATCTGAGTTGCTTTTTTCAATTTAAACAATTGAACTGTGCAGCAATAAACATACCATGTAGTATAAAACAGCTAATTTTCAAAATACCCTCCAGCATCTTCACTCAGCCATGTGGGGATTAGGTTAAGTATAAAACAATTATCTCTAATTTTTGGACCTGATGGCAGGAGGTGTGACTTGGAACACATGATGGTCCATGTGTTTTGTTGAGCTCTCTTAGGACTTGGTGAGCAATAGAAAAAGATATGAGTTGTGCAGTCAGAGAAGAGTAGAGGAGTGTGGCTGTATTAGAGCTAATGTCTGCTTCAGTGCTTTTGATGTGCCAGCCTCTGCTGGCTTTATTACTGTTAGTAGAGTTCCAGGTTGTACTGGTGAGATCTGAGGAGAGTTGCGTTTATCTAGACACTGCACCATATCTGGATGTTGTGGGTCTCTCACAGGATGGTGATGTAGTCATTGGGGGACTCTTCAATTTCTATGTTCTGCCTCCAAACCTTGACCTGAGATTCACTAACAAACCATACCTTCCCTCCTGCTCTGAGTGAGTGACTTACTGAGCCGTGATGTTTCTCTAGCATCTTTAGAAAATATATCAAACTAATAATAATGCTAATGTAGAAGAACATTCCAATGTGTTTGTTGATGGTTTTCTTATAGTTTCTCTTTGCAGGTGGTATTGGGCATTACTTATTTTTTGTGCTATCACTGTTAAAAGCTGCTTTGACGCCTGACTTAACGTTACACATGCCTAACCATAGTGATATTTTTATTTTGCATTTGTTCTTTGGACTAGCTTGGGCTATTTTAAATCTCTTTACTGTACTTTTGCATTCTTGTGTAATTTTCCAGTGCAGCTGACAGCAGTACACAGGTGAATGCTTTAACTCAAAGGCTGAATGTATGCAGATTTATTTAAGAAGTATTTTGTTTTGTAGCAATCCTTGACTGCAACTACATATAAACTCTAAACCTTAATTAATTTTAGATTGATTTGTGTATGACAGTTCTCTCAAAGTCTTAAAATGTGCTACAGATGTTGTGCTATGTGAACTCAATGACTCCTGTGACTCAATGATCCTCTCTCCTTGTCTTCTATATCAAAGCATTCTTAATGCTTTACAGGGAAGATGGTACTCCAGTGCTGTTTGAGTGTGGTATCATCTATCTACTGCAGCTACATTGTATGCAGAGAAGACAACTGTAACATGTTTTAGCTGTCAGCATTTTATATTTTTATATGAAACATATATTTAAGACCCTTGTCATTTTGTAGTGCATGGTACCTTACTTTCTTATAAATTATCCTTAAAATGATATAAAACAAGCTAGATAAATTACATACTTAATTCTTGTCTTTTGTTTGATTGATTGTTTTCAATATTTACAGAGCTTTGTCTATTTTAAGGCTTTATCAGGTGACTGATTCTGTTTGTGTCCGGTTAGCTTTCAGGAGAGCTCCATACAGTGGGCTCAGGCTGTCGTGTTTGCGGTGGAGGAGATAAATAGAAATCCTGCATTGCTGCCAGGTGTTCGGCTTGGATACCGTATAATAGACAGCTGCTTGCGTTACCCATTCAGCCTGAGAGCAGCCATGTCCATGATCAGCGGAGGGAATGACACCTGTAAAACCATCAGACCTGCCAAACTCATCATTGGTGACTCTTCTTCAACACAGTCCATCATCCTATCCAAAGCTCTAAGCCCACTTCATGTACCGATGGTAAGTATCATGTTAAATGCACATTTAGATAATGAGTTTATGAAGAGTTCATTGTGAATGTCAAAGGGACTGAAGCCAAGTTAAGGATTAGCAAAGTATCAATTTGGAATGTTGATTATTTTGTACTGTATTTCGATAATTAGTAGTAAAGTGCTAATTGCAGTTAATTAATTGCAGTGGTGGTATAAAAAAAATGTAAGAAAGAAGAAAAAAACATTATGGTCTGGTGACTAAATAATTTTTAAAAACTTTAATTCTGAAAAAAAGATAATGCATATATAATACAAATTTAGCATATCTGCATTGCTTGAACCTTGATTTTGTACTTTCATTATGCCATTGTTCTCTTTATGCCTATTATGTTGACATTTTTTCCACAGATTAGCTACTTGGCCACATGTGTATGTCTTAGCAACAGGCGTGAGTACCCCAACTTTTTTAGAACCATCCCTAGTGACATGTACCAGGCACGTACTATGGCCCAGCTGGCTAAGCGCTTTGGCTGGACCTGGGTTGGTGCTGTGGTGGCAGACAATGATTACGGACTTCTGGCAGTACAGGTCTTTCAGGAGGAGACTAAAGGTACTGGGATCTGCCTTGCCTTTGTTAAGACTCTCTTACGGGAAAGGCTAGCCAAAGATGTGGATCAGGCTGTCTCAGCAGTGCAGAGCTCTTCTGCTCGAGTAATCATGATATTTGCCTTGTATGTGGATGTAGAGGTTTTCCTAACTGAACTTGTTCGTAAGAATGTGACAGATCGCCAGTTTCTAGCCAGTGAGATCTGGAGTACAAGTAGCAGTCTCCTGAGCAACCCAAAACTCTACAACATCGCTCAAGGCACACTAGGTGTGGCTATTGGGAGTGCACCTATTCCAGGATTTAAACAACACCTCTTGCAGCTTCATCCCTCTCGTTACCCCCAAGACACAATACTAAAGGTACTATGGAAGAGGATGTTTGCTTGCAATCCAGATCAAAGCACTCTGAGCAGCTTACCGCTCTGTAATGGGTCAGAGAGCCTGGAGGAAATTCACAATGGCATTACAGATGTCTCCAATTTAAGAGCCACCTACAATGTGTATCTTGCTGTTTATGCAGCTGCTCATGCACTTCACTCTGTACTAGGATGCACTGTACCTAACAGCTCTAATCTCAGCATAACCCCAGGCTGCTCCTCTCCAGACATCTTTACTGGTGAACAAGTAATGCTCCAAACTTCCCAAACCTTCTCTGCAACCCCCCTTTGTAGCTACAAATATTTCAGCCCCCATGTTTTGAATTGATGATTATTATTATTATTATTCTCCTAGCTCCTGGAGCACCTAAAGCAAGTGAATTTCATAACTCAGACAGGAGAGAAGTTTTATTTTCAGGAAGGAGAAATTCCTGCTGTATATGACTTGGTGAATTGGCAGAGAGGTTCTGGAGGTACACTGCAATACGTTCCCATTGGCCGTCTGGAGGGATCCAAGCTTTTAATTAATGCATCTGCTATTACTTGGTCAGGAAACTTAAACAAGGTCAGTATTCATATTATGAATATGGCAAACATATTAGTACAGAGTTCAGAGATAAATACAGAACAGTAATACAGACAAAAGTATTATGCTTTGCTAAATTACATGATCATCAAAGTATGTTTGTTTTTGCTGTCCTGATGACCAGGTCTCTATGAATTTTAGGTGCCTGTGTCTGTGTGCACTCCTGAATGCCCTCCAGGCACGCGTAAAGCCATGAAAAAGGGCCTGCCAGTGTGCTGCTTTGACTGTCTGCCTTGTTCTGAAGGTGAATTCAGCAATGTCACAGGTATCATTACTTTCTTCAGTTTGCATTAAAATGTTAAAATTTCTGTTTATATTAACTACATTGAAGTAAAACAAAGGAGGGTTATCGCCAGGTTATCGAAGGTTCAGTATGTTGCCACTGAAGATGATACCACTGTATATTATTATTATTGCAGGGGATGATAGCTATATATATATATATATATATATATATGAGAGAGAGAGAGAGAGAGAGACATTTAAAAACAATTAACCTAAGAAACCTAAACCCATTAAAAGTTGAAAAGTAAAAATAAAGCACCAGTTAGACAAGCATTAATCTTAGTATTAATCTTAATCTTAGGTGCAGTTTATGATGTATTTTCACAGGCTCCTTGAACATCCTGTCACATTGTTTTTCAAGTCTTTAATTGTCTTACTTTTTTCTGTTTCCTTATAAAAATTGCAGACTGACTCAATGATGCTGAGTTCAGTGCTCTGTGAGGGTCAGACCATCTGCTAGTTTTTCCTGAGATGCCCAAACCTGCAAAAAGCAGATCAATGTAATGTTCTCCAGCCCTTTGATTACCTTTTGTGCATATGTTGTCTTTGGGCTTTGTCCATGGGCTTTGTCCATTTTGCTGAGAGTACTGGATTACTTCTTGATATTTTAAGGTTAAACTTCTACAGTCTTTCATAGACTTACATAAACATGTAAAAACAAAGCAAAACAAACAAAACAATAATAACAAAAACACAAATCCAAAATTAATACATGGTAAATTAAGAAGTGCACAGTCAAACATAAAAAATAGAAAGATATTTGTAATGTGAAAAGTAAATTTATCTCATTAGCCTGATTTTATATTTGCGACATATGGTAAAATCATTGGAGACAATATGGTTCTTTCGTTAAATAAAAGCCTACATTTAAGTTGGAAATAGTGCTAAGGAAATTTAAGACCTCTAAACGAACAGTCTATAAATCAGATTTAATATTCATTATATAAGCCAAATTATCTATTCAATTAATTATAGGCGCTCATTCAGTATTTACAGTGAGGAAGCTTTAAGATGGAATACTTATTAGTTATTGAAATAATTCTCCCCAGCAACTTTAATAAATATATTATTAGAAGTAAATAATGTATCTCCAAATGTAAGCCCTGTTAGTACAGCCATACTGAACATAAATGTAAGTACCTTAAAAAATGGCTTCGGCTAGGAACTAAACTTAGTACAGTTAATATGCCATATTCCTAGCAAAAATGTGTTAACTGCGACACATGGGATATTAACCCAGTTTTGTCACAAATATGCATACAAATCACACATATAACATCAAGCATTTATTGTTCAATAGCTGAAGACTGTGGAGCATACATCAAGCAAATTAAATGATTTTAATTAATGGCAAACTCTTTCCAGATAAAGCAGAGTGAAAATATGGAATGACTTGAACTTGAGTTGAACTGAATCATAAAATCATAAAATCACTGAAAAATGAGAATTGTTTCAGCTAGTAAACAAGTAATGGTTTCATTTATTTATTGCGCAGAATGGAAAGCACTGCCTCACAAAGTCCCAGGTTCAATCCCATGTGTCTGCTTGGGTTTAAATCTGGGTACTCCGGTTTCCTCCCACTGTCCAAAAATATGTCTGTTGGGTTAATAGGTGTCTCTAAAGTGGCTTTTAGTGCGTGATTGCGTACCCTACGATGGATTGGCGGCCCGTCTAGGGTTGTTCCTGCCCTTGCACCCAGAGTTGCCAGGTGGGCACCGACTGGCCTGAGGCCCTGTGTGGAAGATAATAGAAGAATGTATGGATTTATTTATTTGCTATAAAGTAAAAAGTTGTGGTGATTCGAACGAGGTTGCCAGGATTTGTATAATGAATACTGCCTAAAGAAAATAAGGAACTTAGTTATGATATGGGGTTGCATGCCATGTATAGAATCCAGGGAGTCATGGATTATTCTGTCAACAGTGATTTATACATTGTAAGTATGTAATGTGCGTTTCTTCAGGAATGGCATTTCAATATTAATTATTTCATTTTCTTACTTTTAATCCTGATAAGGGTTTAAATAAAGCCTATATAAATAGAGACTTTATAAATAAATAATGGTTGATTACAAGGATTATTCTGCAAAGCTGCTCTGCTAACTGCTGTTCCAGAAAGTTGGAACCAGTTTGATGTATAATATTGTTTGTCATTAGTGAGGTCCTTGTCTCAAAGAATTCAGAAATGATTCCATAACTTTTTACTTTATTTGATCTGAACAAAAGTATGCAAGTAATCAAAATTATTTAATTTCTTTGCATTATTAGGAAAATATAGAGAAATTATTTTAAATGTTTATTTTGAATCTTTTTCAGGCTCTTTGGAATGTTATGATTGTCCTCCAGAGTTCTGGTCCAACAGTCTTAGGAGTGCATGTGTTCCTCGAGAGGTTGAGTACCTCTCCTTCAACGACACCATGGGTATCACCTTGATAACTGTTGCTGTATCAGGTGCTGTGACAACAGCAGCTATAGGTGTCATTTTTGTGTACTACAGACAGACCCCTATTGTCAAAGCAAACAACTCAGAACTGAGCTTTCTGCTTTTGCTTTCACTCAAATTCTGCTTCTTATGTTCACTGGTGTTTGTTTGTCAGCCATCTGCATGGTCATGCAAGGTACAGCAAGTGGCATTTGGGATTAGCTTTGTTCTCTGCATTTCATGCATCTTGGTCAAAACCATCGTGGTTCTGGTAGCATTCCACTCAGCAAGACCTGGTTCTGTGGCGCTTATGAAGTGGTTTGGACCGAGTCAACAGAGGTGGAGCATTTTGTTCTTTACCAGCATTCAGGTGATTATATGTGTCACATGGCTCTCACTTAACCCACCATTACCTTATCAGAACTTTAACATTCAAGGGGCAAAGGTCATGTTAGAGTGTATGGCAGGGTCAGTGACAGGCTTTTCCTTGGTTCTGGGCTATATTGGTCTGTTAGCTGCTGTTTGCTTTCTGCTAGCTTTCTTTGCTCGGAAGCTTCCAGACAATTTCAATGAGGCTAAATTCATCACTTTCAGTATGCTGATCTTTTGTGCCGTGTGGATTGCCTTTGTTCCTGCATATGTAAGCTCGCCGGGGAAGTACAGTGTTGCTGTAGAGGTCTTTGCTATTCTGGCTTCCAGTTTTGGCCTCCTGATCTGTATATTTGTCCCAAAATGTTACATAATTTTATTAAAACCTGAAAACAACACCAAGAAGTTTCTTATGGGGAAAAAAACGTGCTCTTAAGGTACTCTCATTAACAATAAAGCTACACTTCTTACAAAAATTAGGGATGTATCACAATATCTCCTAATTTTTGTGAGCAGTGTATTTCAGTCACTCAGTTGTCAACAGAAAAATACAAAAAAAATCTTATTGCTTTCTTCAACTGATCATTTCTGAATATACATTTCCAGATTATGTGATGGATTCAAGGTTTAAAATTAGTGCTTATTAATATTACTCTCAGAAATTATAATCATTATAATAACCCAAGGGTGTCAGTGCTGCAGCAGGTAGAGTACTAGCATGTGGTTACTGTCTTTAGCAGTGTGGGATTTACAAGTGTCTGTGTGAGTTTCCAGATTCACTCTGGTGGACTCCGGACTACTGATAAAGCAGTAATGAAAATAAGCAATAAAGACAGATAAATAATACTCTCAGTCATTTAAAAATAAATTTTGATTGATTGGTTTTACATACTTCACAAAATATAACAGACAAATGTGACTATGGCTTAGCCGTCAAAGTACTGGACTTGGTGGTGCAGAGTTCTCACCTCTGCCAAGCTGCCATGTTAACACACAATGTTTTTATATTTGTTATTTGTTATAGTTGTCGAATAATTCTAAATTGCTCTGAACAAGGGTGCATGCGAAATTATCAGGTATATAGTACATCATGTGGACCTAATGCCACGATGCAAATTTCATTTTAAAAAGGCAAAGGGCCAAAAAAATTGCATTAATTAGGTACAGTAATCATTATATCTATGGAGAGTCCCCACCTGGATTGTGTGTGCGTGTGTGTGTGCGCGCACACCTTTGTGCGGATTTAATGCAAGACTCATAGTGAATGTGGAGAAGTGGCACTAAATTATTTCACACCCAAGTAGGTGTTTGAAGAGTGGAGTGATATACACTATGAATGAGTTAAAGTATGCAGAAATTAATATGTCCATTAGGTACTTTAAACAATTTAGGTAGTATTGCAAGGTTCTATCTGGCTGAAAATAATTTTGACACATTAATGTTATACTTAGTTGAGATTAATGATCTGCTTTTTAAATGGTGGATCAATAATATAAAATATAGAATCTAAAAATGTTGTATGTTTGTAAGTTGTAATGTACATTTTGTTGTGTTGAGGTCACAAAATGGAAAACATGCAATGATTTGAAATGTACAGCTGAGATACATCACAAATAAATTCTTTATACAAAATTACTTGTGTTTGGGTTGAGTTCTATTCCTGACAGACTTTGTTCTCTGGGAGAGGGATCCAGCCACCCCCGTAACCGAGTGTACTGGCACAGTTGATGCATCTCAGCTATCACAGGTGGTAGTTGATGTACCACCTACCAGCCTTCCGTGTCTGTGTTTGAAAATAAAAGGGAAATGGGTAATGTGAATGGGTGATGTGAACTCATTTAGGCCATAAGCTAAAACTGAGTGCAACCTCTAAAGTTTTGTTAATTTATGTCCTGCAACCATTCTAATACAAAGTTGAGAAGGTATTCTGGTGTGACATAATTTAGAATATTTAATTTGGACACTATTAGACAAGCAATAATCATATGCCCTGTCATCACGTTTGACATTTGAAAATAATTCAGCAACACAGTTCCTCCATTTTGACTAAAGAACATTATTTTAAGGTGCTATTGTAAGTGACTGAACTTACAATGCTGTTTGTCTCTCTTTGTGGGAACCTATTGCTATACCTACCACTAACATCAACCTTAACCTCAGTAACTTAAATCAAATATTTATTTTAATCTTTCTTTGATTTTTTAACAGAATTTACAGTTTTTGTAAAAAAAACAACAACAAATAAATACAGTTTTGTCATGGGAACCAGCAAGGTGTCCCCACCATGTAAAAAATGTCAGAACTTTATATTGTTGTGTGGTATATAATGTATAATGTAATACAAACATGGTACATGCACATAAACGCACACACACGGAAGACACAAGGGAAATATTCTACGAACAAAAGGAATCTCAGAGACTGTGTTGAAGGTCCTAACAAATAAATGCTAGACCATTTCTCACACCAGTGCACATAGCGACAGACATTTAAAGTTTAAGTTCACTTTAACTATACTGCTCACAAAACATTATATATTTCAAAATGATTTATATCCCTAATTTTGTGAGCAGTCTATATAACTAACTATTTAAACTGTAATTCTTTGAAAATATTAAAAATAGTTTGTCTCTTTTGCAGAAAATTGCCTATTTTCATGTATTTAAAATGTAAACGTGAAAAATCACTGCAATACATAGAATATCAACAACTGGATTATTTGGGTTATCATAAACACTTAGTAAGAACATTAAAGCTTCCAGTTTTTATAACTTACAAAGGCCAAATTTAGTTACAAAGGCCAAATAACAAAACTTTTTAGTTTTATACCTGAAATAGCAAAGAAACATAAACACTTCTATTTTAAGTTGAATTCATGTGGGCATAAACATTTTTTCACTAACTTAAATATTTTGAACATCTTGAATAGTAAAAGTATAAAAGTAGTAAAAATAGAAAAGTAGCCTTTTTCAGTGATGAAAATTATTCCATACATTCATTTTCATTTGCACTTTTATTGAACCTTTAATTATTAGATGATACAATAAAACATGTTATTAGGTAATGTAATGCAACGTCCACATTAATACAAACACAGGTTGATGTAATAATATAACTTGTCATGAATTACTGACTAGCATAACAAAATGAAACCTATAATTAATTACACACAGGTGTGTGCCACTTTTTATCCTTCTAAAATGCATTAAATCTATGTGTGTAATTCATTATTATTTTTCCATTTCAATCCATTGACAAAGTGCTTTGCGTAAAATCTCTCTAAATGCCTTTAAATGAGTTGACCTATTTGGACATCATGTTCTTTTTGGTGTTCTTTTCTGGTCTGAATAGAATTATATAACACTTCGGGGCAAATATACAAAATAGAAGGCCATAACTGGAGGCCAGAATGGCAAAGATCTCCACAGCTACTGTGTACTTCCCAGGAGAGCTGACGTATGCTGGTACAAATGCAAT
>JAUZST010014243.1:0-10694 GCA_034779995.1 Parotocinclus haroldoi
TGTGTGTGTGTGTGTGTGTGTTTAAGGCTATAACAGTCATATATTGTTTGAAGGCAAGGTGAAACTTACCCTGCGGGTGACAATGGGATCCACATCTTTGGGGATAAGGGTCATGAGATCAGCGTTGAGTGTGCGGATGCGCTGTAGTCGCAGGCGGATAAAACGGGCAGAGGTGAAATCCAGAAGCTCAGGTGTCAGGTCATCAGCACCTGGACGGCCATTTATCAGAGATGTGTGGATCTGTGAAGAGCAAACCCATAATATGCTGTTCACAAATATTTATGAAAATAACCCCATATTTTTGTGAGCAGTGTACATTTGTACCATGCTATCGATCTAAAAATGTAAGTACAAAGTCTGTATAGACAGATTTAACATGGCTACAAGACACCTAACTAGGATATATATATTATGTTGGTTTCATTTTTTAAATGTAGGTAAGTCCTAGGATAAATGAAGCACTCTGAACATGTGGTTCCTTTTTTAACCATTATGAGACAGGAGTTGGAGCAAGGGCGTCATCAGGTCCACTTTACTGTGGCAGATGATCCAGTAAAATGCTGATGTGCCCCACTAAATTTAATTAAACTCAGTTTGATCCTGGATTGCTGAGCAGAACTAGTGCAACTTCAGTACCGGCAAGACATTTGGCAAAATGCTCCAGCATCTTTCCAAAAACTTGAGCTGCTAATGCTGTCTTTCAGTTTACACTAAGTACTCATTAAATGCAGCAAAGGCATCAGTTTTGCATGCATAAACAAAATTATTGCAATTCATAATAAATTTTATCCATGCCAGAGTAAAGCTCACTTTAGTGTTAAATCACTTAATCTATTTAATATTTAAACATTCTTGTTTTTCGTGCACAATTGTGCCCATATGACTAATTTTCAAGCAGAGCAAGCCCAAGCTTGGGATATAGTCTAGAAATGCTACAGAAATGGAATACAGTTTCAATTGTGTGGCTAAAACACACTAGATTCCTATAGTGAACCCAGACTAAATGTATGGTATACAAGCAGCGTAGCTGATTTACGCGCTGTCACAATAAAGTATACAGCATAAGGACTGGACAGGGGAAAATTGTTTATGGTCCCACAGCCAAACTGCATCCTCTAGACTGGATTACAGCCAGATAAGCTCTTATTGTGTGGTGACCTTTCTCAGCCTTTGTTGATAAAATTACATTCTTCAAATTTAAAACCACCTGAACTGAGAATTCAAATTTTCACATTCATACATGGGGGAAGGGGGTTTAAAAAGTGCTTAGTTGTCTCAGTGGTTAGAGCTCAACCATGTCCTGTCCTGTCCTCTCCAACAAGTCCTCGTTGTGTCCACATGTCCACATGGGTTTCCAAGTTTCAACCCATATCCAAAGACATACATTAGGTTAAATGGTTCTAACTGGCCCGATTTGAATGCGTCTGACTAGTAACTATGTAACTTTGTTCAAGTCATGAATAACCATCGATGCTGACATGACATGAAATAAACAAATAAAGAAACAAACATTGTCCATATGGACCAGACTGCAATCTTAAAACCCCTAGATTATCATATTAACTAGTGATGTTTGAAGTGACTCAATCAATGGCTACAATAGATTACTGTAAATCATTATACTAGCAATAACCAATGACACAAACAATTCTCTTGATCAATGGACTATGACTACCTTCAGTTACTGGCACCTTTAATGAAGGTGAGTGAAAAGCTATATCAGAAAGCATAAGAATGAAAAGTAAAGAATATTGTTTGAGATTTCATAGCATTCTCACCCATTTTGCAAGAGTGCCAGTAACTCTGGAGTTGACTGTACAGACTTGACTGGAAAGCTGCTGACTCAGGACCATGCTTAAGCTTTAAGCGATTTGACTAAAACACAAGCTAAAGCACTGTTTCTTAGTTGTGGTTTGTAATCATGTCAGCTGCATATTTTAGTTTAGTATTTTCCCAGCTGCCGACACCTGAATCAACACATCAGCATGCAAATGCTTCCTGAGGTTAAACACACATCCAGTGCAGAGGCACTTTATTAGAGTCAATATTTGGAATAACTTCCTAGAGTATTGTATAATAAGCTATAGCTGTATAAACAGCTCTAAGAAAAATGGGGTGAACAACTTACCTCTCCATTTTCCAGCGGTACCAGTCTAGAGTAGTAGGAAGTGCAAATGACTTCATCATCTCTCTTATAGGTGGGTGGACCACGACGGGGGGTAATATTGTAGCGAGTCAGACACTCGCTATCACCAATGGCATAGTACTGCCAGGGCTGATACTGCACGCCATCTAAAGAACGTTCCAGGATCCAGTTTCCTGGCCTTGGAGAATTTGCTGCCTTGATGATGACATAAGCTACCTGGAATACCTGTTAGGCAAAGAGAAAACGCCTTTTAAACACCAGGCCTCAGGTACATACCCACTCACACAGCAATTATTCGGAAACTGAACAGCAATTTACCAAAAAGTTGAAATAAAATGGATTAAATATAAACTATAGGTTTATAGAGTAAGTCTTCTAAAAAGACTTTCCACTAGAATTTGGAACATGACATGACTGTGAAGTAGAATTCACTCTTGGAATTCCAGTTAATTTTCAAAGTGTCTGATGGAGTTCTAGGTCAAGGTTCTGTGCAAGCCGACTCTCTATGGACTTTAAGGACAACAGAAAAGTTGATTAACACTTATTGGACCTACAAATGTCTCATGCAGAAAATCACTGGGGAGTCTATAATTGTTATAAGCAGTATAGATGCTCTATATTATAAATGTGTCACAAATGAGTGTTGCTGAGACTGTGATAGCCTAGTGATTAAGGTACTGGACTACGGATCCTAATGGTCCAAGCTTTAAATCCCACCCCCACTGAGCTGCCACTGTCGGGTCACCATCCTTAAGCAAGACCATTAACATATAAACTCAGATAAGTTTATATAGTACATATAAACTCGTGTGTTTGACACAGAAAAGCACAAGACACGAAAATAACTTGGCCTGAAAAACATACATGCAAAGTTGAACATATTTGTATGGTACAATAAGGAAGAACTGCAGGCTGAGCTGGAGACATCTGGAGTCATGATTTCAAGCTGCTCTTACAACGCACAATGATCTAAACAAGGACCCCACTGCTTACATAAAAGAGTAACTAACATTGCCAAAACCTATTCAGAAAAACCACATCCTTCTGGGAAAATGTTCTATGGACAGATGAAACCAAACTATAGCTCTTTGGAAATGCATAACAGCGTTATATTTATAGACAACAAACTTAAACCTATACATTTCTCCCTCCCCACAGGTGAAGAGTCTGGGTGCCATCCTTGACAATACTCCTTCGTTTCAAGCTCATATCAACAATATTACCCGGTCTGCCTACCTCCACCTACGCAACATCAATCGCCTCTGCCCCTCCCTTACTCCCCATTCCACTGCCATCCTTGTTCACAGCCTAGTTACCTCCCATCTGGATTACTCATCTCCCTCCTTTATGGCCTTACCCAGAAATCTCTCCATAAGATTCCACTAGTCCAAAGCTCAGCTGCCCGTATCATTACCAGAACCTCATCCATTCACCACATCACTCCTGTCCTGCAACAGATTCACTGGCTCTTTGTCCCGCATCGCTTACTTTTAAGGCCATTCACAACCTTTCTCCACCATATCTTCCCAATCTTTTCCATGCTGCTACTTCTTCTCACTCCCTCAGATCATTCCTCCATTTACCTGACTGTACCCTCTGCCCGTCTCAATACCATGAGATCATAACATTTCTGGAACTCTTTACCACCTGATATAAGGAACATAAACTTACTTTCACAGTTCAAATCCACCCTCAAAACCCACGTTTAGAATTGCCTTTTCCTTCTGACTCAGTTGCATTGTCTTCTTTTAACTAGTTTTAAATTTGAATGTTTAACGTTGTATTCTTTTGTGTTGTACTCTCTGTACAGTGTCCTTGAGTGACAGAGAGGCACCTTTGAAATATAGTTTATTATTATTATTATTATTATTATTATTATTATAAAGAAAATTGCCAGCACCTACAGTGAAACATGGGCCTGCTTTGCTGTGGAGGTTTACCTATGTTATTGTGTATTCGTCTTTTAATCACTGCATTTATGCGGACAGACCAACTTTTTATTACTTGAACAACATTTGGATATGTTACTAAAATATGTTAATGATTAAAAAGTTGGTACATATTCATTTATTTCTGGATATTCAGGCTTTTCTCAGCATCAGCATTCTTTAAACTTTTTATGTTTCATGCACAATAAAACATCTGTCCACTCTGCGTTCTCAGGTTTTTATTTGCCCTTCTTATTCTCATCAGTTTCTCCCAGCCCCAACACGAAGCAGGTTCAGACATGCTGACTGAAGAAAAAAATCCTTCCACGAGACCCCATTCCTCAAACCCTAACAGGAAAGCCTAGTTGGTTTTACATCTGACTCTCATTTCTCCTTCCCCCACTGGCCTGCTTAGAAAGACACAATATACAATAAGCAGGGTCTGAATACTTCCCGTAGAACCCACAGTTTGGCCATTCCAAGGGTCATACAGGGGCATGAATTGCCCTTACGATCTGCAAGGGAAATCCTTTGAAACATTTCAGCTACGCAAAGTATTTGGGGATTCCAAGCTCTTATACGGATGAGGGCTCAAGCTATGCATGGATACCACTAACCAAACACAGGGAATGAAAACACAGGCTTCAAAGTTTTCAGTTTAACACCAGTCTGCATCCTGACTGTGAGTTTATCCTCCTATCCATTTGGCTTTTTCCATTGATATGTTGGTGGTCTTGCAGCCCCAGAAGTTTGCTTGCAGCACATCAATGTCAAGGTAATGAGACAAAAATGCCAAAATCGTCAGCCAAGTTAATGAAGAATCAAATGAAACAGGTTGTTAAGAAGGGTGGATTCGAATATGTTTCAAAGACAGGCATAAATACATGTTTATTGGAAGCTACAGAACTCTCTCCTGGCAACACATGCAAAACCTTATGAGTAAAAATTACAGGACTGAGGTAAATTTTATTAGAGGGTGCCATTTTAATTACATTCACAATCCAACAACCTCTGTTCTGTTGAATGTCTTTGATAGGTGCAAGTAATCTTATGCTTGCTTACTAACCTATTGGAGTCTGGTTTCCATGGAAATAACAAACAGGAACAAATAAATTACAAAAAAAATGTAAAGAACAAAGCCTGACTTTTAAAATGACATGTGTACTCCAGCAGATATCAGAAACATTAAGCACAATCAAGAACAATGAAGAACACGTCTCCAGCTTCTGGATTTAATCTGTGTAGTGTCATTTCTCAGATAAATTACGATTTCTCACATAGCCTTGAGCAATTAAATTTTGTCTACGGAATAAGAAAGTATGATAAGATTTTGCCCCTGAATCTTTGTACTCGTTTTATCTTGTCTGAGCTGTAGACAAACCATGCCACAGTTACAAATTAAAAAAAAAACACACATCAGTTCAACAGTTCACTATCTGGAAAGGTGTAACATTAACCAAACTTCTTAATCCAATTAACGGCCCCATACCAAACAGCAGACAAATCTATTTGTCGGTCTCTTATCCTGTGAGACCCCCCAAGAAGTCTATTTGTGCCGCAGGTCCCCTGTAAACACACACTCTCTGCTGTCCAATCACTTAAGAGACACTGGACCAGCTGTGCTCATCCTCACTACCTTTGAAAAAAGGCTTGATCCTTTAAAGCAATAAACAGTGTGTTACATGACACGCAAAGCTAACAACTTAACAAGCATTCTGTTAGCTCAGTTTCCAGTGACTTTATCACTTCCCAAACACCTCAGTGTCAGATGAAATGCATTCATTCATTTTCTTAAACTCTTTATCTTGACCAGGGTCACAGTAAAATCAGTGCCTTGCTGGCAGCACAGGGCACAAAGCAGGAACAACCCTAGACAGGGTTGTTAACCTAACACACGTCTTTGGACTGTACAAGGAAAACAGAATAAATCCACATGCAGTCACAACAATAAAGCAACTGTGTGACCCACTGAGCCGCTCAGAGGAAATGAAGATCAGTTTAATTATGAGCCCATATTTACTGCATAAACTTACAATGTGTATTTTACACGTTTGGAACCGTCATAACCATATATTTTTCAAGTGCATATTTAATATTAGCATTATATCACTCTCAAGGTAATGAGACAAACATACCATCATAGCCAAATTCATTTAGATTTTTTAAAGAATAAAAGGGTTGTTAAGGGGGCTGGATTCACAGTTCAACGGGAGGCATAACTACATTTTGGGTCCTTGAGCAAAGCCTTTGACCTACAATTGCTGGGTTTATATGGTTCCAAAAATTGTAAGTAAATCTGGTTAACAGGTGTCTGCTAAATGCTGTAAATGTAATTACATGCAAGAACAAATAAGTTTTAAAGATTTAAAAATCTTTGTGTACTTCAGTAGAAATCAAAATCAAACCAATCCACACACTTCATGCTGTGGCAAATTAAATTTGTAATGTTCACTGCATAGGCCTACCCCATTCATGTCAAACAACCGTTTATATACAAATATTTTAATATATTTAGTTCAGAATTAATATTGGCATCTGGTTTCCACCTCTAGTTTACTAAGCTTAATTAAGCATTTACATGGTCCATGGTGCTGCTATCCCCAGCTTTTTGTTGAGTTTCAGCTAAACCCCTGTGAATGTCCCCTGGCCCCACTATGTCTCTGTGACCTGTCTGATGCTGGCATGCTTTGTCCTGATCTGTATTGTGTCCACCCCTCTCATGCTCCCTTCCCCCACTCTCCACTCTCAGACAAAAGCCTGACTCATCTCTGCCCCAAACTGCCAAAGCACCTCCGTCTGCATACGTCTCCTTTAATGTGGTTGGACTGGGACTCAAATTCTGGCTCTGAAACATTGATTCCAAGTTAAGTTAAAACAAATGTGAACACTTCCGGATTTGTGGACGTGCAGTTGATAGCTTAGATTTGCCAAACACACATGCCGTAAGGCATGTACAAACAATGGCAAAAGACCTATCAACCACTGTGTGCCCACATGATTACCAATGAATACTAATCACTGCTATTACAGCTGCTTTATAATACTGGCTATATTTGGGATTATGAACACACATACCAATAGAGATTAGTTCATTGGAATTAGTAAACAGCTTAGCTTATAATGACAGGCATTTCACTGAACTGTCTTGTCATAACATGTTTAGCAATAAAAATACATCTGTAACTATACTCTGATAAAGGAACTAAATCTATACCACGAAGATTTTCTAAATACAAGACCATCATATAGCAGACAAATGTATACAAATATACAATGATAGCAATGACACTTCCATTAGAACACTTTTTACCTACCTGCAAGTACCTATTTTCAATACAAATGTCACTTGTATATATATAGGTTTTGCATAATTATTAGTATTGTTGGAGAAGTTTTTTGTAACCTGATCTTTTGCTGCACAACATGGGCATGAGAGGACAAAACTGAGGAACAATATGATGACACCATGGCACTGTCTTTTTAAAGCTACAATAAAAATGATTCAAGTATTGATCTGATCCGTATTACTCGTTTAGTAACATTTCCCTGTGTACATATGGGCTTTTGTTATGAATAAATAAATCATATTGATTAGATACCAGGTACACGAAAGTTATTTTGTGCCACAGTAGAAAACTTAAGTGGTTTTAAAATAGTGATTTTGGTAATCATCACGGTGAGTGGACAATTTATGAATGAGCGCCGATGTGGTTGAATTTTTTTCGCATATACTACAATCAAACCGTAGTTCAGTAAAATAAAAGTTCATTTCGGTGTCGATTGTAAAGGAAGATATATAAAGAAGTAGTTGAAGTTGCATGTTGTTGTTTTCCATAATTTGAAAACGAAACCGCATCTGTGCACTCACTTGTGATAAATGATGAAAAACAGAAGAATTCTGAATCTCTAAACATCAAACAATTTCACTCAGACCTGCACTGCCAGGTTAGAATATAACATGCCTGTCTCTAGAGTTTATGCTGAGGGGTATATATAGATGTGCTGTGGGTCTAAGTGACTTACAGAAGGGGTGTGGGGGATCCAAATTCACTGACGAAAAAAAATTGTAAGTACAGCCGCTTTAGTGTTACACCAAAAGTTCTATTTTGGTTTCATTCATCCACAAAACATTTTTTCAAGCCCAGTCTGGCTTGCTAATTGCTTTGCATGGTAGCAGACGGTCAGAAATGTTCTTGTTGCAGAGCAGTGGCTTTATCTCTAAAACCTTTCCATGCACACAGCTTGATGAGGTCCTCAGAAATGTTCATACCATGATACACTTCTATAAATTTGTTGTGAAGACCAGACTTTAATATATATCTGTTCTTTAAAAACACTTAGTCTGCTTGGAGAGTCTGGGGTATCACAATATGGTGCAAGCAGTCCAGCACTTTTGTTGTAAAAAACCATATACAAAAATGTATAATATCACACAAACAAACTGCACTGGTCTATGTATATTAGTCTAATGTTAGTCTTATGTTAATCTGTGTTAACTATCTGGTTGAACTGAAGTGCATTGCAATTGAATTCAATATTGGAACCAAGATGCATGAATTAATGTCTGTGATTAACTACATAGCACTAAATGGGTTTAGATTTGCAATAATTAAACATTTGAAATATTCATCTTTATAAGGACAGGCTAGAGCTGGTGGTGTCTAGAACGTTCTTTCTGACTGGGAGATTCTCAGCCTCATGTGACTATAAGGCAGACAGCCATTTCCTGTGTAAGGAGAGTATCACTGCAAGAACGTAAATGTACATGGCCTCAATGGCAGGTGTGCTAATGGCTGTAAGGTAAGTTGGGAGGCCTGACACAGCTGCTAAAAGGAGGAGGAGAAGCAGGAGGAGGAGGAGAGCTCGTTTCCTGCTAAGGGATCTGATTTCAGTAGAAAGCCTTTAGGCTGCTACTGCTGAAAGCCTCTTGGAAGGGTGGGAGGAGGCTAAAAGAGATTATCTGCCACTCACAGTGGAGGTGACTGTGGAATTTGTAGTAAATAAATAAATAAATAAATAAAACTAACTCCTATATGGGAAGAAAATCAATTCAGAGTTTTTAAATTTTCAGATATAAATGATTGTGCAAAAGTCTTAGGCCACCATTTCATTAACTGTCTTCCCAATGGCGTAATTTGCATTTTCATCATTTAGCAAACGCCCTTATCCCGAGCGACTTACAATTAATACAGGGTTAAAGGCCTTGCTCAGGGAATCAACTGTGGCAGAGGTGGGATTTGTAACATAGTCCAATACCTTGACCTCTAGTCCACATAACATATTATCGACAATTGAACATAAAAATTTCAAACTTAGATTCGTCACTCCATACACCTTTTCTCTAATTTGAAATTCTGCATCTTTTCATCCTGTTTCCCTTCAGTAAAAGTGGTTTAGTGGCACACCCCCTTCCGAAGAGACCATTCTTGATCAAGAATCAGCTTGGCATCCAGGTGAAGCCACCAGAAGCTGCTCTAACTGTAGTGTAAGGGGAAGTTACACTAAATACTTGTCAATGTAAAAGCTTTTGTTTTCTGATTACAAATACTACATACAAATTTCCTGTATAGCCTGGTTGTGTTCTAATAAAAACACTCTATATGGAACACTATACACTATATGGTCATTATCACCACTGCTAAAACACTGATATCTCTAATCTCTAATATCTAAAACTTTTGCATAGAATGATACGTGTGCATTTTTAAACATCTCGCATTGGCTTAGTTGCTGTGTTGTTGCTGTCGTCATACCTGTCTGAGGTCCAAAGTTATAGTGACCCAGTGAAACTGACGTCCATTCTTGATGCTAGGACTCTGCCACCACTGGTTGGTGCCATCAATAGCATAGTTGATGGAATGTCTCTCTGATAAGTGAGGAAAACAATTCAGGGTGGAAATAAGAGCAGCATTTCTAAACATACAGCCACAAATACAAGTGAATCCCACTCTTCTGAAATTAATGTCTGTAACTATGTGTAACTATTTGAGATCTAAATAAGCACATTAGCAGAAAAACATTAATGCAGCCCATGGGAACAGCTTTCATTTGCTATTGTAGTATATTTTATACTTAAGCTGATAAAAAATGCTGAGAATAACTGAAAACGAAAATACAGCACTCTGGCTTTATCACTACCAATACACACACACACACACACAACATTACTGTGCAAAAGTCTTAGAGTACTATTAGATTAGTTGTTTTAGCAATGCCATAATGACCATATATAACATAATGTTGACTATTGGACCCAAAAATTGTAGACTTAATTTCAGACCTGAATTACTCCATAATGTTTATCCCACTGATCTTCATTTCAATCTTTGTGAGCTTTAGTATAATATAGCCTTTTCACTGTTTATTAAAAAAGTATTTCCTGGCTGCTACTCTTCCAAAAAAGGTGCTGATCAAGAACCTTATGATTGTAGAGGGGTCAACATACCCCCACCCCACCCCCCACAACACTAATGGTAAAAGATTTGTATATGTAACTTAATAGTGGCTTACGACTTTTGCACAGCACTGTATGTGCACTGCATGCACACACACACACACACACACACACACACACACACACACACACACACACACACACACACACACACACCCACCCACAC
>JAUZST010014244.1:0-10693 GCA_034779995.1 Parotocinclus haroldoi
GAAAATGGCCAGTCTTCGAGAAGGTTCGAGTTCCGTCCAGAAGCAGCCCGAAGCGACCGACTCGAACCCCGCAGCCGCTTATCGCGAGGCGCAGAAATGGATGGAGGTGAGTTCCGAACCCCTCGTCATGTCTTAGCGGTGTTTGTGTTTACGGGGACGTCATGCGTCCTTACGTCCTATCAACATTACACCGTCACCTGTTGGGAGTGCGCGCACGGGCACGTGCGTGTTCGCTTGCGTGGGGTCGACAGTCTTCATTGTCGTTGACGAGCGCTCGTGTCAGGTTACGACGTCGCGCCGGCCGGTTGAACCACCCCAACGCCACCAATGGTTCAAGTTAGTTGGGTGTCTCTTGTGTTTAGGCTGCATTCACAAAATCTCAAAGTTTTTGCCCCCAAACATGCCTTCTGAGCCCAGTCTGACCCCTGGGATTGGCCACACCAAAACTTTGTGCCCAGCATTACACATTGGAAGGCTCCTGGTTCACGCCACGTATTCCAATTAAACGTTCCTCCAACTTTCTGTGTGTAGCGTCACGGCTCTGAAGACCCGAGTCCAGTCCCTGCCTGGTCACTCCCTCTCTGGAATTTGCCTAGAACTCCAAATTACAATAACCCAAGCCCAACTGTTAAGCACGGTGTAGGATCGAGAACAAGGCTAATCCGAAACCGCCAGGAACGTCTTGCATTCAGTTTGTCATGTATGGACGGGTCCCTTTTTGAGTCTTGGTTCCTCCCGAGGTTTCTTCCTTCATGGTTCTGGGAGTTTTTTTTTCCTTGCCACTGTCGCTCTAGGCTTGCTCAGATAGGGATTGGCCTTTTAAGATCGTGTAACGTTGTAAAGCTGCTTTAGTGTAAAAAGCGCTACAGATAGTACTAGGTACCAAACCAAGCGTTTGAGATTTTTAATCTCAGTCTAAGATTTAGTCTGAGACTTATCGCAAGGTCACGGAACAATTCAAGAACGTAAAAGTTAATTGTACGTCGAATTAAGGACGAATTCGCACACTTAAAAAAAAAAAACAAAACGAAAAAAACAAAGAGCTGCCCCGCTTGACTCTTCCGGCAGGGCAGAGATCCGATAACGCTTTGATTTCCCTACGACGAGTTCCTCGTTTTCACACAGACATGCCAGCGCTCTATTTATAAATTCTGATTGAAGCTCCGTGTCTCATCTCACGGGAAGGAAGCACCCGAGATGTAGGCCTGGGTATTAATACCGTGACCTATTTTGGGTGAGGTCGTTTGTTCTGGATACGTCTGAAGTGGCACGTTACCGTACTGAGAGACAGCACACCGGCGACTGACCGTGCACCGACGGGAAGACCTTTGCGACGTCACTGCTTCTTTCTGACGTTATGACACCGGACAAGTGAAAACGGGGTCTAGTTTCCCAAAATGAGCCTGCACCCAAAAGTACAGCGCAAGCTCAGCCATTTAAAAACTGACCAGCATTCCCCGAGACTCTCCGGAACTACCGTAGTACCTCAAACCTGTCTGTAAATTTGAGCTAAACTTAATTTAGCTTTCACCCTTAAAGATAATGTTTACGCTCTGCAAAGTAAAGCCTCGACCATAGGTACAACTGAGAGTCTATAAAGGTCAAATATTTTAGATGTATTTATTGAACGTCTGTCCTTGTTGGGATTGCGTTTGCCTCGGGAATGTCACGTTCTGGGCTTTTGCAAGTCCACTTCCTGTCCGTTTTCCTTGCCAAATGAGCGGCCTCTAATTTAGAAGCATTTGTGGGAGAATCACTGATTGGCCCGTCTTGACTGCTTGGACTGTAAGAGCACGGGACGCACGGCGGGGCATGTCAGCGGGAAATACAGAAGCAGCTGCGATAGGGAGCGTGTCAGAAATAGCCAGGCTGAAATAGCCCGGCGTCTCGCTGCTTCCATAAAGCTAGGGGTAAAGAGGGGTAAATTCCTGACAGTGGGACCTCTAGAGCATTTCAATAGATGTCCACATAGACCCGGAGATCCCTTGAAGCTCCTCCACCAGGTTTTTAGGTTTCGTACCGACGGATCATGGTTAACGCTCACAGGTGTGTAAGAACAGTTGGCATTGTCCAGATATTTTAGGTCCAAGATGCCCAGAGCAGCTGCCCATGTCAGATCCGACCCGTCTCAGCCTATCAGGTTGCAAGCTGCGTTTAGTGTCGCGTTACAGCAGTCCTGACGTTCCTCTCCGCCCGCCTCTCGGGTTACACAGTTCGCTTTGACACGAGGTTCTAGCTGCAGGCCAATCACCAGGTACAGATGCACCGGGTTTCAGTTCTGGCCGGCTGGGGCATCACACAGAAGCACAGTTGACAGTTCCCAGACACCCCAAACGCCACCCCCTGTCCCCGATCAGAATCGAGCAGGGCCTGAAGACGACTCAGTCCCACGTTTGAACGCCGGTCAAATCGAATTGCAGCATTCCGACAGGCCTGGGTTCAAACCCCATTTAGGAATGCGGCACGAAGGTCGCACGGTGCCTCTCTGCGATGGAATGCCGCCCCGTCTGTGCCCGCTTAATTCTCTGTCAGCTCCCCCACAGCAAAACTATGCTATGTATATTGGTCCTCTTAAGTTGCAATCACATAAGAACAGAGGCGAGCTTTGAGTTTGGACATATAGATTCCCCGAGGGGAAATGTCCTGACAAACCTGCCTACGATAGTCGCTTTCAGTCGCAAGTATTGTAAATATACTAATAAAAGATCCTCACGACGTTCTCAGGCCTCACTGCTCCAGCAACAGGATAGTTAAAAGCCTAAAAAGCGTGATATTGAAACAGAAACCATCCAGTCTTTCAGTTTTCAGCGTTAGACCAACACTACAGTGGGTGTGCATCGGATTTGCTGTGGGTTCCTCCCATACCTCAAGCTGAAAGCTTAAAGAAGTTCTTAGAGCTCTCCAAAGCCCAAACCTTGGGACTGGGCTCCCTGCCCATACATCCGTCTCAAATCTTTATTCCCTTAGAGTCTCCAGGCAAACTGGAACTAGCAAAGTTCTGGAATGAACTGAAACCAGTAAGGTTAAGGCGCTTCTCACCGAAAGGTCTGCGGTCGTCCGGTCCTCACTCTGCCCTGTTGGGCCATTGATCAAGACCAGCAGTCGTTTGGACTGGGCATTAATAATGCTGTCGAACATGATGTTTGCGTCGGGTAAAGCTTATATCTGTTCTATCCACGGTGTGAGCTCAGGGCCCGTAAGTTTAGGGGCCCGTAATGACCGCGGGTTTTTAAATCGAGTTCAGAGCGCGAGTGAAACTCTCCTTGGAGATTTGGAGATTTCCGAATGAAGCAATGTGGGCGGAAGTGTAAATCCTCGGTCCACTCCCCTCCCTTTGACTGCCATCTGGAAAACCTTAAGGCTTAAGCTTTTATCTGGGTCAGCCAAAACATTCAATAGATTGCATTTGGCCGCCCTTTTTTCAGAATGACTAAAACACGGCTGCTCCCCTACAATCCATCTTTAGAGATGAGCTTGATTTAGCGAAGTCGTTCCAAATTTAAGGTGGAATAGAGGATCCGTGACGTTTAGCACAGGTCAGGGCTGTTTAGCGACCGGTCCGATCATGGCCTTTTGCTTTAACGACTGAGGTTTTAACAATTCCTTTATTTAGCATGTTCCACATAATGCCCACAGCCGATGCCCACCCGGCAACAAGGGCAGGAACAACCCTAGACGGGGCCAAAATACATCATAGGGCGCACGCACACAGTCGCACACTAAGGGCCACTTTAGAGGCACCAAATAACCTAACACGCTTGCCTTTGGACTGTGGGAGGAAAGCTCCGGGAGGAGTAAGCCCGCTCAGACACGGGGAGGACACGCGCAGCTCCACCCTTGGGTTCGAACCCGAGACCGTCTTGCTGTGAACAGATTCTAGAATCACTTTGAGCTCTGGGCTTTGACTTGGCCACTCTAGGACACTGACGTTCTTGTTTTTGAACCTCTCCCAGCTTTGGCAGTATGCTCAGGGTCTGTTGTCTTGTTGGAAAGCGAACCTTTGCCCTAGTCTCTGGTGTGTTGCAGACTGGGACAGGATCTTCTCCCTGTATTTGACCGATTTTTTATTTATTTTTTTTAAATTTCTTCTTCTTCTTTTTTTCCGCACCTTCGACTCGTGTGGGGAGAAACGTCCCCGCAGCACGGTGCTGGTTCTGTGCCATCTCACCATTGAGAGATCTCGGCCAAGAGGCCCTAATTAAAGGGACGGGACGTGAGGCGGGTTTGTTTAAAGAAAGCCCGCCTTCAGCTTTTCCCATCTCGGCATGCAGATCTCTTCAGCTCTTTCGCAGTAACCTCTGGGATCTCGGTTGCCTCACTGCGATTCACGGCGCCGTCCAAGCAGGGTGCCGTTTCGACGACGATCTGTGGAACTGCCTCAAGTTCCAGGACCGTAACAGACCACATCGTCGCAAGCAAGCGCAATAAATTCACGCAGCGGTGCAACGAATGAACTCAAGTTGAGGGGGAAAAAAAAAAACCCCCAAGATTGGCGAGCGACTCGAGGTCTTGCCGGAGGGGGTGAGAATGTGGCGAAAGATTTGTCGGGTGAAGGGGGTGGTGGTGGGGTGTGTGTGTGTGTGTGTGTGTGCATACTTTGGGATCGCATTGTCCCGGACATGTTTCCTGGCAACCCTTCTGCGTGAGTGGTGGGCTTTGTGAGGACAGAAAGTCCCAGTGATGACGGCGACGGGACATTTGTCTGGTCTTAACAACAAAGGTGCCTTTTTATCGAATTAGACGAAAAATCACATGGGGTAGGAGGGGGCCGATCGTGCTTTTGTTGGCGCCCATGTCCACGTGAGCCCAGGGTCGGGGCCGGGCCGTATGAATCGTTTTAATATTCAGTCCCACGTGTACGTTCTCAAGGCTTTTTAGACTTTATTTTGATGAGCTTGTGGGATCGTGGCGGCCCAGCCGTTGAGATACTGGACCACGGATCGGAAGCTTGGCGGTTCTGCCCACCTGTCCCTTTGAGCAGAACCCTTCAGCCACAACAGCTTGTACTGTAACGCTGTACCGGTTGTACGGCGCTCTACGGTATACGTCTGCAGATGGCCTGTATTCCATGTGTATTTTAAGATCTAGAACACACACACACACTCCTCTTCTGGTCCAAGGAGTGTCCAAATATTTGGTGAGAAAGCTCTTTCCCTTTTCAGGATTTTTGAGTCCTCCTTTATCTCGAGTGGACGGTCGTGACCAAAGGTTAGAGCATTTTGCTAGATGTTTACATGCTGTAATGAGGTGCGGTTCTGAACATTTCATATTTTTTTTACCTCTTCGATGATAAATACATCCAGTTTAAGCAAAGACTAAATATTTACAGTGCGAGACTTTTTTTTTTTTGGAGGATCTGGGGAGGTTTCTAGCCACGGACTTTTGCCTTGTAACACGTTGCTCCATCTAGCTGAAACAAAGCATGGTTTCGTCTCCGAATTGCTCCTGGGTCGCTGCGAGACGTTGCTCTCGGAGGATGTTTGGATACCATTCCTTATTGTGAAGCCACTCCCCTGGATGAGAAGCAATGAACGCTTCACCGTTGGCCTGACACAGGACTCTTGGCAGCACTCGCCTTTTCTTCACCGGACGATCATTTTTCCAGACGTCCCAAACGGTCATCAAAGGAAATTACCTCAGCCCAGTCCTCTGCCCGTACTTCCTTCAGAATATCAGCCTGTCCTTGATGCTTTTCTCCAAGAGAAGTGCCTTCTACGCTGTCCATCTCGACACCAAGCATTCAGCAGTCAGGGGACGGTCCTGATGCTTGCTTGACTTTCTTGGGCGCCCTGAAGCCTTCTCCTCTGCCACTGAACCACTCCCCTTGAGGTTCTTGATGATTCGACAAATGGTTGATCAGGGTGCCGTCTTCCAAGCAGCTACGTCCTTGCCTGTGAGACCCTTTTGACGCACTAGTTTTACGAGTATGAGTAAAAAGACAGATTTTGAACGTTGGTCGGAACACCATCCCTTTGGTAGACGCTCCTGCAGAACCTCCTCTAGTCCTCTAGTCCAGTCTGCATTTCTGTGTCTGATTGTCGACGAAGTAAAGTGAGCAAGAAGGCCAGTTTTAGAGATCTCTGTATGTCTCGGTGAGCGAAAATGCCCGCGTGGGGCCTAATTTCGGTTTTGCGACTGCTCTGCTTCCAACGTGTTAATTCCCCAACCCCCTCACCGCCTCCTCTCGCGCAGAAAGAAGTGACCTGATTTCAGCGAAGGCACCGTTGCAGCCTTAACGCTCAGCGCAGCCGGCAACAGCTGCCAAGCTACGCTGCAAGAAAGTCTCGATTCCCAGACCGAGAGTAAAAGAAGAGCGCGTCCAGGAACCCGGTCGTTGTAGCAATCTGTGATCCTCAGAGACAAAGCCATTTAACTACTCAATCTGAGTGCCCGTCCTCATCCATGGTGGTGGGTTTTAGTTAGTGACAGACAGTTTCCTCCTATGTGAGAGAGGCCTGGAGTTGCTTAGAAGTTATCCTGACTTCCTTTGGATGCCAGAAATGTGTTCTCAGTGTTCAAGGTCGCCGGGCTTACATGCTCACTCTTCATGCCAGGGTTGGGAGGTCATCAACCTCAGGGTTGCTAACGGGTCTCCTCCGTCCCCAGACGTCCGGTGAGCGTTGTGAGAAGAAAGGGGGGATGCCACACAGTGGTAAAAATGGCCTCGTCCCAACTTTTTTGAGATTTGTTGGCGCCATGAAAATCGGAAACGACACACTTTCCCCGTAAAATGATCCATTCTCTCAGTTTAAACTTTTGATCAGTGATTTGTGTTCTTTTTTTCTAAATAAAATGTTAGATGTTGGCGCCTCCACATCATTGCATTCAGTTTTCACTCACAACTTGTTTGGTGTCCCAATCCGGTTTGTATTTTGGTTGTCCTTAGCTGCCTGTTCTGAGCTGACCGGAGTGGCACTTGGGTTTGGTCTTCTGCTGCCGGAGCCCACGTCCAAAGTCACATCTGCGCGTCTAAACAGCTGATTAGACGGCTGCGTTAACGAGCAGCTAAGCAGGCGTACCCGGAGTAGGCCGAAAACAACACAACACGGTTCTAAGACAAGTCTTCTTTCTTACCACATGGTTCATGAGGTGCGCCGATGGCAGCCGCCTGATGTCGACCAGGGCGGGGCAGGTCCCGAATCGCTTGTGGGGAACGAAAGCAAATGGAAATCACATGCAAAGCGTCTGTCAGAGGACAAGTCCCAGTTGAGAAGGCAAAAAAACAAAAGACCGCGTAATGTTCCCACTCTAATTGTACGTCTTCAGCGTCTGTGCTCTGTTCAGTTTCAGAGCAGCCATTTAAAACCGCAATGGCTTACAGGGTCGATTTGGTCCCTGTTCGGCCCCTCATACAGTCATACTGTTGTTACTCGACTAATTCGGTTTCATCTCAACCCGCGGTAATCCGAAACTTTCGGAACTCCCACCGAGTCGAGGGCTAAGCCACTTATTCTTGTTCCTGCCTTCTTTAAAGTCTTTAAACACGGCTCAGTCGCGAGCTCATTAGGACACCTTCAAAGGCCCCAACAGTCCATCAGTCCATCCCCTTCAGACTCAAGAACACAAACTCCAGAGCTGCTGAAGATGCCACCCATGAAGATGCTGTGTATGTATTGAATCGAATTCCCTTTTTGATTCTTGGTCCCCCCCAAGGTTGTTCCTTATACCACTTGGGGGGTTTCCTTGCCACTCTCGCCCTAGGCTTGCTCAATTTGGGATAGGCCTTTTTAAGATAATATAAGATTGTAACGCTTGAGACGATGCTCCAAAAAAACCCCAGTGCTATGGAATCAAATCCGACGTGATTTATTTTCAGAAATGGCGATTTACTTCGCATTGTATTTTCACAGGCAGGAGAGACGTTACGTGCCGTGCGGACACAAGCAGACTCGTGCCCTCTTGGTTGTGTGCAGCCAGCGCTTTGTTGGCGTTCACGCTTCGGCGTTCTGCTCGTGTTGTCTGAGATATGGCGGCATCTCTCCACGTACCCGTTTGCATGAGGCTCTTTACGTTTACGATACAGTAGCTTTTTGTTTCACGGAGCTACACGGAAAGGTCGAAAGTCAGGGGACTTTTGACCTTTTGTTGGCTGCCGTGGGCGAAGGCAACACCTGAGCATGGAGTGTTTGAGAGGAACTTTGAGAGGAAGCATCTGTGTGTGTGTGTGTGTGTGTGTGTGTCTTCCTGTAAACAGACAGGCAAACTCGTTTCAAACGTGTCCAGATTCCAGTCGTTTCACGCATTTCGGAGACCGATCTATTGGAAAGCGGAGAGTGCTTTGTGTGCGTTTTTGCGTGCGTGTGTGTGTGTGTGTGTGTGTGTGTGTGTGTGTGTGTGTGTGTGTGTGTGTGTGTGTGCGCGTGTTTGTTTGGAGTCTGGACCACCCACAGTTAATCCTAACAATCCGAGTCCTTAGGATGAAGTCAACAGGAAAGGCACTAAGCGTTTTGTTTTTGTTTATTTTTCTGCCAGGCAGCGACGGGCAAAAGTTTTGGGGAGAAGGACTTCAGGAGCAGCCTGGAGAACGGCGTCCTGCTGTGCGAGTGAGTGCCCCGTACAGTTTTTGATCTGTCCTAATGTAAAGCAGACGGACCGAACCATTTTGGTCCCTATCCCATCTCTTGGGCTTCCTACGGAACTGCTGTTAACACCGAGCCGCAGAAGCGGCCCAACGACGAGCTCATGCTTTTGTCCATGTAGCGTTTTAGCAAGGGGTGCCATCAGACCCACTGCACTAGGGTCATGTGCCTCAGCGAAACGTTCCTGTGCCCCACTAAACGTCAAAAGGTCGATGTTACCCTGGATCACGCAGCAGAACTACAGGACACTCAATACAGGCACTACTTTTCCCGTAATGCCTCTGTATTTTTAGCTAGAGCGGCTAACGCTTTCATTCAGAGACCAGTTGTGCCCCTGCCCCTTTCCTCCCCAGAGAGAAACCCGCTTTGGAGTCACGGGTATGTGCCAGGCTCACCCATCTGGTGCCCAGCCCGTCAGGTACTGCCTGTACGATGACTGACCCTGCAAATCAAAGTGCCATCACAAGATAACGGCATTTGGGAAGAAGCAAACAGTTTGAACCGTAATGGCCATTTATAAATATTAAACACAACAAAAGGTTGTTTCGTTCCCAGCCGAGCGTCTTTCCGGTCTCGTTCGTGCTGCCGTTGTCGGAAATACTTTCAGAACCTGTGACTTTTCATCCTTCCAGGTTGCTGAGTTCCATCAAACCAGGACTTGTGAAGAAGATCAACAGACTCCAGACTCCCATTGCAGGACTGGTGAGTTCTCGTAATGGTCCTTGTACGGCGCCTTTGCCCTATTCTGTTTCCTTTTGTGACGAATAGACCCAGACTTTAAGACTTAACATTTTGTTTACGCCCTCTGCCCCAACGACCAGAAGTGACTTGCCTTCACCGAACCCCTATAATAAACCGCTTCACTGAACCCCGGATCTGTTTTCCCACAGAACTTGTTTTTGGCCATATATTAACATTTCACACAGTCTTACCTCGTTATCGCGCCAGAATCTTTAGTCTGTCGCGATCAAAGGAAATTAGGAGTTTGAGATGACGTGTGAAAAATCGCATTCGATGGCGTCATGAACAGGACGCACATGACCTCGTTATACTCCTCATAAGAACCTTTAGCGAGTTATAAAGTTGCTCTCTGGTTTTTAGCTCTTCTTATCTCCAAATAGTCCTTATTCTTCACTCCCTCCGTTCCTCTAATTCACACATTCTCTCTCTCTCTCTCTCCCTTTCTCTCTGTCTCTCTCTCTGTCTCTCTCTCTCTCTCTCTCTGTCTCTCTCTCTCTCTCTGTCTCTCTCTCTGTCTCTCTCTCTCTCTCTCTTTTGTTCTCTTTTAGGTGATATTTGAAGCGGAAGTTGCTCGTGGACGGCAGGGGTTTATAGCGTTAGATGACGTGCAGGTCCTGAGTTACCCGTGTGGTCAGTATGAAAGTGTATTATTGGGATTAAAGCCCAGTTTTATTCCATTATCTTCTTTTATTGTTAGACTTTTTATTATTTTTATTCCTCAGCACTGTTAGAGGTGAAATGGTTCCATTTCCAATTCATATAGTTACTGTTTGTTATACAGAAAATCGAAACTTAAATTCATCCATCATAAAGTTTTTTACCCAAATGAAATGAAAGAAAGAAAGAAGGAAAGAGGGAAAGAAAGAAAAAAAAGAAGGAAGAAAGTAAGAAAAAAAGTAAGAAAGTAAGAAAAAAAGAAGGAAAAAAGTAAGAAAAAAGTAACAAAGAAGGAAAAAAGTAAGAAAGAAAGGAAAAATTAAAGGAATGACGGAGAGAAAGAAAGACTGAAAACATATAACATTTAAAGAGAAAACGCTGAAAGAAAGAAAGCAAGGAAAGAGGGAAAGAAAGAAAAAAAAAGAAGGAAGAAAGTAAGAAAAAAAGTAAGAAAGTAAGAAAGTAAGGAAAAAAGTAAGAAAAAAAGTAAGAAAGTAAGGAAAAAAGTAAGAAAAAAAAGGAAAAAAGTAAGAAAGAAAGTAAGGAAAAAAGTAAGAAAAAAAAGGAAAAAAGTAAGAAAAAAAGTAAGAAAGTAAGGAAAAAAGTAAGAAAAAAAAGGAAAAAAGTAAGAAAAAAAGTAAGAAAGTAAGGAAAAAAGTAAGAAAAAAAAGGAAAAAAGTAAGAAAAAAAGTAAGAAAGTAAGGAAAAAAGTAAGA
>JAUZST010014245.1:0-10692 GCA_034779995.1 Parotocinclus haroldoi
TGACTGGCCTGCACAGAGTCCTGACCTCAACCCGATAGAACAGCTTTGGGATGAATTAGAGCGGAGACTGAGAGCCAGACCTTCTCGTCCAACATCTGTATGTGACCTCATAAATGCACTTCTGTAAGAATGGTCAAAAATCCCCATAAACACACTCCTAAACCTTATGGACAGCTTTCCTAGAAGAGTTGAAGCTGTTCTAGCTGCAAAGGGTGGACCAACGTCAACGTCAACATGAACACTATGGATTAGGAATGGAATGTCACTCATATGTGAGTCAAGGCAGATGAGCAAATACTTTTGGCAATATAGTGTAGGTGATATCCTACTACAATACTAGATGTGTCGTTCGTAGTGGTTAAATTAAACATATAAATATAAAAACATAGTAACTTTTTTGTATGTTATTCAGGACATACAACTGAAAACTTCCATTAAACCTATGATTTTCAAAGCCAGGCAGCTTATTCAGCAAAGTAGTTCCTATGCTGGCATGTTACCATCCACAAATAGTGTTTTTTTTAGATGTTTCTCTGTGATTCTTGAAAACTCTGTCCTAAAAAGTTATCTTTAGCTTGATCTTCCTGTGATTCCAGAAGAATGTGGCATTTACTCTAAGTAATGATAATAATTACGCAGCTATTTGAACAGTCGCTTCATGTCGCATCTGGAGAGAAAGAACTCCCGACTATTTTTCCCTCTTTCTTTATCATTTATTTTTCATCCACATAATCCTACCAGCTTTTATGTGCACGCCGGTGAGTTTTCCTCCATTATCCGGGAAACATACATGTTTTGATTCATAAACTGATTTTATTAACACGAGTGTGTGAAAGTGGGCCACTCTTCAAAATGAAATATTATACGATTATTGTTGTTCTGGCCTGTTGTTATTATTGTTTTTTTGGGATCAATCAAATAATAATAGTTATTATTATTATACCAATATAATTGGTATTGTTATTCTGATTATTATTATTAATTACATAATTGTAATGAAGTAATGTAATCTGTTTATTTGATGCATATTATTATTATTATTATTATTATTGCAACAGAGCTTTCTAATATACTTGTTTGATAAATATATAACCGTTTTTATTGTTGTTATTATTAGTAGCATTTGAGATTTTTCATACAAGTGGCGTGTAGGAAGAATCAGCACTTTTGCTGCAAATTAAAGTTAACGTAATGGCCTGTGATCATAGGCTGGAGCATCATGCATCACACAACACCCGGTCAGAACGGGGAATGAAATGTAATTACAAAGGAACTTCAGACTGAGATTGATCTACAGCGTACAGCTCATTGTTCACTGTAATGCACTGCCTCTTGTTTACCAGTGCGAACACACCTGCTTCATCTCATCGTAAAATTAAAACACCTCTCATATATCAGAGCCTTCAAATAGGGTTACAAGAGCATTAAGCTCATTTCTCAGTCTCTGAGCTAGCATGCATTTAGCTCACTGCCAGTCATCAGAAGCAGCAGTCAGAGACCGTCATACGTCAGTACGTTTAGAGAGACTTAAATGAAAAGCTAATAAGCATAATGCTCCAGAGTCAATAACAGGAACTGCTTTTATTTGAACTTCTATCACAAACACCATGTTCATCCTGATCAATCATATATAACACTGAACAAACCATGAGCTACCAAACTACCTACCAATGTCCTAGGAACCACTTGGAAAGCCACAGTTACAACCTTGCAACATTCAACAACCCCTCCTTCCTTAAAAAGAATGCAAGTTAAACAAAGGAATGTTCACCACAGACCAACCCTGCCAACTGTGAAGCATGGTGGAGAGGGATCATAGTTTGGGCTGCCGGGGCAGGGAACTATATAAACTATACGAGCATAGCGCAGGTTTTAAGTCTGCATTCCCATTGCATGTGGTCTGTCTGTATGTTTGACTGATCTTGATCTTAAACACTTCGGTACCAGCCATTCAGCTCACATAGCACATTTCTGCACAACTAATTCAGATCAGAAACTGGCAACCTATCATCCAAATGTTGGATGGACATACTAGAAGATAAGACAGCAAGTACTGGCAAATGCTCGCTGAAGTGGATTAGTGTTCTCGCTCAGCGGAGTCTGCAGGATGGAACCAAATCCCCTTCAGCCATCTTTGACCTCCTTCATCCTCCTGTGGCTTCATCTCACAGTGCCAGTGCCAACACAACATCCGAGTATGGGGAACAAAGAGATAGCACTCGCAGCATGTTACTGGCTGGATCCGAGGATATTAAAAGGAACATTGCAGTCAGATAGGCCGGTGATGAATAAAAGCTAATGGGGTCATTAAGGAAATCACGCTAGCTTTGATTCTGTATTAGCTGCATTCCATTTAGGTGAAATTACTCCTTGAAATTAGAGCTTGTGCTGTATGGTGAACACTGAGATTTGACTGAGAACATCCAGCATGGGGAGTATAACCATTTGATATCAACATACCTGACCTGCAGGTATTGCAGAGCTAGGTTCTGATCATTAAAATAAAAATGATTGACATTTGGTGTATGTCCCTGAAGCATGTGAATGTTGGAGAGATGCTTGGGAAACCTAATTAAAAGCACACTTTAGGCAAATATAGAGTGCACCAAACAGCGAGTGGTCAGAAAGTGTTGAGATTTCCATAAATCACCCTCTGCAGAAAACAAACATGACACATTACAAAAATGTACTCTAATTTCTAGAAAGAGTAATGATGAAATAAAATACACAAATATAATTTCATTAGGAGGCCAAAACCTTTTCTTGCTTCTGTGTTTCCATATTATAAGAACGGCAGAATGGACTTGGGTTCAAGAATGCATAATAACAATCAAAACTACAGGGTGCAAACACAAGCCTGCCCTGAATGGAACACCGTTCAGCTGTGGTCATTGTTACAGCTCTAAGGGATGACCCTACAAGCTTACCTCCCTCAGACAAAGGTAATCATGTCTGCCTGTCACACCCAAACCAGAGGCACCATCAGGATTCACACCGGGTTCATTGTGGTGGTAGAATATAATAATAATAATAATAATAATAATAATAATAATAATAATGCTGATAACTGAAAAGAATTATGATAGCAGTAATATAATACGATCATTGTACTGAAAGCAATTAAAATAATATGTTGTGTTTTTTATTATTATATTATTCATTATTTTGGTTATTATTAATATTATTATGAATACTATTTTCATTTATTTCTATATATATATATTATTAAAATATATGAATAATATAATAAATATATTAATATTACTTTGTTATTATTAAAGTTATTCATAATTACTTTATGATTATATATTTCATGTATTATATATGTGTAGCAATAATTATATTATATTATTAGTTTATTATTAATATTAATAATACAATTTATATAATAAACTATTTTATTTGTGTATTGCTGTTATTGCTATGATTATATTACATTTTTTATTATTACAATTTCAATTATCTTTTCCATGTTA
This sequence comes from Parotocinclus haroldoi, assembly GCA_034779995.1. NCBI lineage: Eukaryota > Metazoa > Chordata > Actinopteri > Siluriformes > Loricariidae > Parotocinclus > Parotocinclus haroldoi. Next base: position 3,477 of record JAUZST010014245.1, read on the forward strand.
ATAAAAATAATAGTTATGTTTATTATAGTAGACCTTAATATAGTGTTTTCTATGTGAAATTTCCAAGCGTTTATGTTGCCCTGCAGTTAGACACAACTGAAAGCAGTAAAATACAAAGAAGCAGAAGTGTTAGTGGAAGAGAAAAGACGTTTTATGATGCCACAGTGCAGCTTTAACTTCTTGGTCTGCCTTCTGATTACTTTCTCCTTTGATAGACTTGGACTTTAAAGCCAATTTGCTTTCAGTAATGAGAATCTCCATTAAGGGCTGCATCCTAATTGATAGAAAGTGGGGAAGGATGAGACTAAGGGTGTATTTGGAGGAACAGGGACTGGGGTATGGGGAACACAGAAGGGGTGTGTGTTGGTCAAACTCGCATTTGCACATTAATTACCAGGCAGGTGCTGGCAGTCCGTTTTAATGGGCTGAGCAAAAGGTCAAGAGGGTTTAGCTGTCATTTTTTTTCCTCTCTGCAGAGCGCTTTTGGTATTTCACACTTTCACGTTCCCATTTCAGTATATCAGCATCTTATTAAGAAGTTAATGAACCCGCGGCGAGCACAAGTTTGTGATCATGGCTGCATTGTAGGAAGGTAAAGTTGACCAATTAAATTTAATAGACTGAACTCTGTGCAAACTGCACAATGCTACACTTAGCCCTGGAAAAAAAATTAGTCTATAAACAATATTTTCATCAAATATTCAAATAGGCCATTAGAATGACAAATCTTATTAATCTTACAAATCGATTGCACAATTAAAATGTGATTATTTGACTAACCTCTCCAGCGGTCATTACGTTCAGTTAGCAATCCTAGAAGTAGTGGTGTTAGCAAATATGATTCATTCTGGTACCAGTTCCAGGTCTCACACTAAGAGGTTCTTCTCTCATCGGACCCACTCCTCATACCGTTACTAAAACCACATCAGAGGTAATAACACCACACCCTCTGGTTTTCTGAAGATGCCATGCCATCGGATCGCGTGTTGACCTCATGAAATTATACAATATTATCATGATAATAATGTGATATTCGACACACTACAAGATAATCCTATATTATATATCACAATAGCTGTGTAACTGAAGACTCGTGTATTAACACAAAATTTGTCAACAATATGAAAAAATGCCCAGCATTAACAGACATACACTGACTGCAACGTTCTGTTTCTGTGTGTGTCATCATGCCAGTGTAAAATAGCTAACAGGCAGAAAGCCGAACAGTTCTGGGGTTAAAATGTCTTAAGGCAGAAATCCCTACAAACTGTGTAAATAAACTAATAAAGAACAAAATTTAAAAAAGCAAAATACATGGACATAAAAAGAACATTAATTCAGCAACTGCACAAAGGAGCATTGCACTTCTCCCCTGTTCAAGAGCGCCATTATAGCATAAAAAACTAAGGAAAGAGTTTAAAGTTTAGTTTCGCGAACCTAGATGTTTAAAAACAATCAGTACTTTGGTGACAGTATATCGGTAACGATATCAATATTTTGTGTACCGGATTGAATAATACCATTATTCACTTATATTATCGACGTCATTAAAATATATTTATCATTTATTCATTATCTTCCGCTTAATCCACATGGGGTCACAGGCCAGCTGGTGCCCACCCAGCAACTCTGGGTGCAAGGGCAGGAACAACCCTAGATGGGGTGCTAATCCATTGTAGGGCACACACACACACACACTTTTAGTCTCTAAAGCCACTTGCAGAAAGGGCCCAGACTGCTTCCCCTGGGGCTGAATCCGCAACCTTCTCACTTGGACTGTGGTGGCCTACTGGTTAAAGTACTGGACTATGGACCAGAAGGTCCAGGGTTCAAATCTCACCTCTGCCACTGTTGGGTCCCTGAGCAAGACCCTTAAACCACAATTACTTGGGTTGTAAGACTGCATTCATTGTAAGTCGCTCTGGATAAGGGCGTCTGCTAAATGCTGTCAATGTAAATGCTGAGGCATTTGTGCTGCCCAAGTATATTTATTATTTTGTTTACTATACGCTATAGTTATATACTCTCTGTTTTATTATACTTTTCACTATATAGTATTTGCTTTAACGTAGTCTGTTTATTTAATCTGAAACACTGTTTTTAACCTAATTACAAACAATTGCAAAGACGAATTCCTCGTTTGACTATTTGGTTGACAGTCGCGTTGCAATGAGCGTTCCCTGCTCTTAAAAAGGACATTTTTGTGCCCTTATATGTCTTTTATGTAACATGTTTTAAAGATATTTTGAGAAATATGCAGCAAATATGACTTTTAAGTCCGTATTTATTATACACTATAATTTCTACGGAGCGGCTAGAGTAGCACTCCTCATCGCCTAGCCAGTTTAATTAACGTCAGCAATGTTACTGAACGACCGTTAAACTCACCTTAACGTTTTTACAGTCGTTTAACCCACCATGAGTCACAAAACGGTTGAGCGAGCAGCACTGCCATTATTTGTTTACCCCTATCAAGCAGAAATGCACTTTAATGCAGTCTGGAGTGAAACGTGTTTATATTTAAACCTTATACTTTCTCAAGCCTTAGAGCCGCTCGAGCTCCTGAGTTATGACAGCGAGGTGATGTGGCCCCGCCCACAGAGAAACCTTATAGGTCTAGGTTTTCTCTGACTCTACAGTAGAGGCTGTGTGTGTGTGTGTGTGCGTGTGCGTGTGCGTGTGTTCGTGCGTGTGCGTGTGTTCGTGCGTGTGCGTGTGCGTGTGTGTGTGTGCGTGTGCGTGCGTGCGTCTAGCTGTACTTATGAGGACCTCACGATGGTAAGAAAACCTAGCAGTTTTCATTGTGAGGACCCACCGTTACGCGTAACTACTTTAAATGCCTTTTTAGAACAAAGATGGCAACTTCTATTTGAAAACATAAAAAGCCAAAGATTTGTTTTAGGGCTACTGAGGTTAATAATACTAAGTTTTGGGGTAGATGTAGTATTAATCAATACAGTAATCCATCCATCAATCAATCCACACCAATCCATCATAGGGCGCACACACATCGTAGTCGTGCACACAGTCACACACTAAGTGCTACTTTAGAGACACCAATTAACTTAACATGCATGTCTTTGGACTGTGGGAGGAAACCGGAGTACTGGGAGTAAACCCACACAGACACGGTGAAGGACATGCAGACTCCAGGACCCAGACTGCTGAATGCATGAATAAATGTCAATAAGTGTAATACAAAAATACTGGGCCAGTATCTAGTTATCTAGTCCTACATCTACCCTATGTTCTAACTATAGCATAATAACATGTCAGTACAAATGTTTTCACAAACACTGACAAAGTCTTTTTTTTTTTTACTTGTTTCGTTACGCTGCCCTCTCAGGTACTGTCTGGCATCTGTGAAGAATGTCAAAACCCTAGTTTAACACAGTAAGGAATAACGTTTCAGTCCCAAATCTGATCAGTTTTACACAATGTTTTAGTTTTTTGAGACGTCATGGGGGCTGGTTCTGGGTGACCTTCATGAAGTATTCAAACATCTTGGCTGCTCTGTGACATTTGGGCTGAAAAAAATGTATTCCATATGTAATATTGTACGTTTGAGTGCATTGCGTTTGCATTTACTGAACTCTGCTTCTGCGATTCCTCCTGCTGGGAGGGAAATCAAGTTGAGACCTCTGAAGTCCTTCTGTAGAAGTCCAGGCTTCTTCTACAGAAGTGCCAGAAGACCCTCATGTCTAATTACAGGTGTCTCTGTGAGGCACTATGGAAATAAGGAACATGAGAAGTGGGTATGAGGAGCAAACAGATTGTGTCAGTTCTTCGGCGCCTCCGAGAAGAGCCCTCATCTGCCTTTCAAAAGGCCTTTCAACCTGCTGCGTAGCTGTTCCAACGCCATTGTTGTTTTCCATCCCCCCTGCAATTTCCTGAAACTCTTCTCGCTTGCTAAGTGCCAGGTCGTCAAAGATAAAGGCGCTTAGAATCGCTGATGCTGTGAAAAATATCTGGAAGGCGAAAAGGGGGCGAATAGAGTGATGCGTTTTGCCTGTGAAACAGCGCCGGACAGCAACACAGGGCACCGCCGTTGCCTCTGGCAGCCCGGGGAGTTTGCTTTTGTTCCAGACAGATGGATGTCTCCAAGCCGCAGGACGGCAGTTGCATTATTAATGGGGGAAAGCGCGTCAAATAATTGCTGTAATATGTCATATTAAGTGCTGCATGCTTCCAAACACTCTGCCCTTCTTGGCGATTACGGCGCTGGATGGGAAAACCTTGCTACAAGTCACGTCGAACTAGACGATGAGATAATAAATTGGAAATGTTAATAAATTAGGCTTCAGCGGGTGATTGTAGATCCAGTAATTTTCATGATATTCAGAAAATGTATTAAGGTCAAAATAATAAGTCCATGCTGTGCAAACTAATAACGCCGTTTTAATTTTCACGCCTTTATCGGCCACATTGATTGATCGCTTGCAATCCAGGCTGGAAAACTATGTGTACCTCTGAGTTGTGGGGTTGCATAGGAGCCCTGGTTTTTCAAAAGACAGAGTCTGCCCTTCTCAGGAAAGCTATCTGATGAAAATACATTTCAAAGGAGCTTTGAAAAACTGAAGAGATTCACGAAACTGGGGGAAAAAAGGCTACCGATGCATTTCTAAAGACTTGGTGCTATTTCTGCTCACTCGTTGACTGGGAGCCATGCAAAGATCACACCAAGAGCACAGGAATGCTGATGTAGATTGATAGCAAGAAAGATAAGAAGGGTAGCACCAAAAGAAGAACAGAAACCTCAAAAATGTTTACTATGAGCAAGACTTTTAACAAGAGGGAGAAAGCCTGCTCCTCAATGGCTCTGTTGTATTCCAGTACTGAAGCGTGGTGAAGGATCATGATGGGCTGCTTGGACAGCTTGCAGAATGTGAGGGAACGATAAATTGAAAATCGTATCCTTAATGAAAATGTCAAGGCAACAGTCAATCATCTGAAGACTGAAGATGATGGAACAAGGACAATCAGCCTTGAATAAATCAACGATGGGATGGTTCAAATATCATTCTGGAAAATAATTGAAACTCAAACTGGTTGATGGGGTGGCTCAGTGGTCAAAGCTCTGGACTAATCAGAAGGTTGTGAGGTCCTGGCTCTGAAATAGAGTCCCGAGACAGCCTTAGCCTTGGTTAGTGAATGGTCTGGATGGGAGCGTTTACAAAATGTTGTAAATGTGAACATAAATTGGATTCACATTGACGCACTGAATCTCAGCTCTCACGTTTCCAATGAGTCCAGATTTTGAATACGAAACTGTATTGTAAACAGGAATCCTAACTGTGTGATTGTGAGTCGTTGTTATTCTGCAACCACAGATCATTTATGAGACACGTCAAGACAAATATAACCTGCAAACGAGTGGGTGTGATAAAAATCAACAAAAAAATATCCCTGGTGAAACTTCTCAGCATTTTAAATCTAGTTCTGTTCATTTGCACAGCTGCAAATATGACACGATCAGACACAGCAGTTCTGATGGAGTTCTAAACACTTCAGTGTCACTGTTAGCCTGAAGATAATCAATTGACCAAAAATGTCCAGCCACCAGTGTCCTGTAGAAAGCGTGAGTACTGAGTAGAGGGCGACTAACATAAATTATACAACAACGCATGAGCTGCTCTCTCTGACTTTACATCTATAAGGTGGAACAATCCGGTAGATGTGTCTAATAGTGAGTGAAAACAGTGCACAAAAACTCCAGCAGCACATCCGCTCATACCAGCACAACTCACACTATCACGCTACCACCACATCAGTGTCACTGATGATCAATAATCCAAAAGCAAATAGTACCTGTTCTGTGCTGGTCCTGTGGGGCTCCTGACCATTAGAGATCAGAAACGGGTGTAGAGAAACGGATGGATGACAATTGTAGAACTACAAAGCAACTATATGGCAAGTGGAGCCGATAAAATGGACAATGCAGACACAAAGAGGTGGAACTAATAGTGATAGTTGATCACCAGGGTCTGCAGTCACATAGTGCAAGCCAGAGGTGCCCCAGTTAAATTGACATTATTTTAAAATGAGCTTAATGTGGAAGAACATGACCGACCAAGATCTAGATCAACCCAATATTATATGATGCGATTGTTTGGAGAAGTTTAAGCACCACCAGTGGACTCTAAATCAGCGGACCCAGTAGGTCATGTTAGAAGCACGATACTGTATCTATGCTTCCATGGCAAGTCATATGGATCCATGCTCTCGATGTCCTACTTGTGTACCCGGTGGATAATATGAACTCCTGTACATGTGTGTAAACCTTGCCCGAGGCTGGTGAAACAAAACTGGCTTTATAGTGGTGACAGAATGGGAGATTTACTCTGGATGAAAGTGTGGATACACCAAGAATCCTCATTCAGCTTCGGAAAAACAGAAAAAAAAATAGCTTTAGTTCAGCCACTGAAGCGGTGCCATGTGCCTGCAGCCCCTCTCAAGCCGACCCACCACGCTTTGTGATTTTGACATTTCCAGAGCTGGCAGATCAGGCTGGGATATGGGGAGTGGGCAAACATAAAGAGGAGCTGCATATTAAACTGCTTATCGTGAGTTTGGCCGGGGCCACCACCGTTCCCTTAACAGCCTCCCCCAAGCCCACCACACCCCCAAGCCACCCTGATAAAGCTTCCTCCCACTGAAAGCACTACATAATCGACTATTGTTTGGGCTCGCTAAGTAGTCTAAATACATTCTGATGCAGTAGGTGGGGATTCGAGTTCCCTGTGTAACCTCGAGTTCCCTCCAGCAATTTAGCAGACGTTCTTATCTGGAGCTACCTACATTTGAGTTGAACAGATGAAATGCCCAAGAGTGGTGTCTCGGTGGAACCTGTGTTACGAGTTCAGAGCCTTAATCGATGAGCCATTCATGTCCACGGTGCACCCTGTATGTGTACGTCCCACGTCACAAAACCATGGCAAATACTGGCAGCATTTTTTTTCTAGCAGGTTTTTAAGATTTACTTGGTGTATGATCAGATTTACTAAAACAGCTGACTGTCATGTACAACCCCAATTCAAATGAAGTTGGGACATTGTGAAAAATGTAAATTAAAACAGAATTAGGTGATTTGCAGTTCCTTTTCAACTAAATACACTACAAATACAGGATATTGAGTGTTCAACTGAATAAACTCTATTGTTTTTTGCAAACAGCCACTCATTTGGAATTTGATGCCTGCAACACTTTCCAAAAGAGT
>JAUZST010014246.1:0-10692 GCA_034779995.1 Parotocinclus haroldoi
ACACACACACACACACACACACACACACACACACACACACACACACACACACACACACACACACACACACAAAACATCTATAACACAGCAGAAAAACTGACAGAAATGTGCACATTATCTTTACGTACACACTGCCTTTAATGTATTTGATATTTTTCTTTGAAACAAATGCATGCATTTCATATTTTCCTTTTCAAACAAATGCACATTTAATGTATAGTCAGTGACTTCTGGCACGTATTACCTTTTGGAACTTAGAGACCAAAGTAGACCATGCCCATGCACTTATCAACAAGACAATGTCAAACTAACCTTATCGGAAAAAGTTATTGCTGAAATATGCAAATCCCTTCCAGTCTTTCTTTAAGGGACATTGCTTTTAAACATTTCAATAATATTGCCACACAGTTACTGAAAAAGTGGAGAAACTCTAGCCATCATTGCTTCTCAGAGAGTCAGCCTTTCCTTGAATCTGCTTTTGTTCCAAATCATGGTTAGAATCCCTTGATTATGTCAGCTGCTTGAAATCTCATCATTATTATTTGTCTCACCACTAGCCCCAAATTGCCCCTGTCCCAACTTTTTTTACAATGTGTTACAGGCCTAAAATGCATGAATGATAGGTCAGAAAGCAAATGAAAGGTGATGGCATTATCTGTGTGGTAAAGAACGGTGGTTGGGTGTAATACTAGTTGGGCAGAAAGCAAATCTGGCATTTTTGATGGCCTAGACCCTGGACAGTAGAGTTTTAATTTACTGGATGGGATTACTAGGAGGAAAAGTATTCCAAATATAAATGTGCAGTAAAACATTATTAGCTCTCGGTGAAGAGCAAACGGAATACTCCACACAAGGTTGATAAGTAGTATACATGTTATCAGATCAGTTACAACTTTTGGGATAGCAACATCTAAGGTGATATAGAATGTGTTGGGTAACAAGGGGCAGAGCTGTCAAATGAACATCCCTTGACTGATCTCTGGATGAGTGCGGATTGGCAAGACTGACAAGCAAGATTGACATTCTCTCCTATGGCATGGAAAGAAAACCTGTTATATATAGTACCTCAACAATGTTCATGAGTGAATACTAAAGGGAGTGCAATACCGACATATGTACAGTGATCTGAGAAAATGTTAGGATATTGAGGACAAAATGTCACAGGCAGCTTTTGGTAGTGAAAGCTTTATGCTTTGGGGAACCACTAGTTTAGACTTTTTTGCATAGCACTCTACCTATTCTCACCCATGGTATTGAGCTGTGGGAACTGACAGAAATAATAACATGGCAGGTAGAAAACTGCTTCATTTACTGAGCTGCTGGACTATACCACTGATCAAGAAGGTAAATTTTCCAATACAGTAATGTGACTCACCCTATCTATATACATACATTGACTATGTTTTAATGAATAAGCAGGCATAATGAAGATTGAAATTACCTTCTAATTTCAGAAAGGTACAATTCAGGTGCTAAGCAGCATTCCTTGAAACTCAGTGAATACTTAAGACTTCACCCCTACCTCATAATCCTTCAAATGAAGAGACTCGTGATTAAACACCTGTTTGTAAATGTATAATGTCAAATACAGAATTATACAGCTTTGGTCTTCAGGCATCTGCCAACTACCCAAAAGATGCAGTGTGTGCTGTCATTGATTCTTACATTATCTTAGCTCAGCTGAGCTCAGTCACTTCTGTTTGAAAGCATCTGTTGTTGTAGTACCACAGTGCTGACTGTGCCTGTTGACTGTGGTGACTCCTAAGCTTTGGAAATTAACAGCATTCTGCTTTACCAGCATTCATATGTTCTTTGTAACAATTGAAAATAGACCAAAAATGTCAAAAAAAGAACATAAGTAATTTTTCTGTATATAAAATTAATTCTTAATATTTGTGCTGACAAAAACCTATACTATAATAACAAAGATGGCACTTCCTCAGTAGTCACAACTTTGCGTGCCGCCCTCATGCAGAGCTATTCTAATGTTCTTTGTACAGTTCTAATTTCAGTTATACTACAAGAAGGATGCTTATATAGCTTTAGAAGGGTTAAACCAAGGTAAGGTTTAAATATAAACTTTTCAATATTTATGTGCTAGCACCTGTTTTAATTGTATTCAAAATTTAGGTTGTGCAAAGAGTAAAATGTCTAGTAAGAATAAAGCCTTGAATAAAAGTTAGAAAAAACAGGGGAATTTGTCCACAATTATTTCCTTTTTTTTAAATCTTATTTCTTTTGGAAGATAGAGCTACAATATTTTAAATGCATTGTTACTCTATTGTTATAACTTATCAGAATGATGTGCAATCAATTTTGAAAAAGAAAATGAAAGTTTTAGCAATTTGATTTATATGTAATCTTTTTCATGAGAATCAATAAAAAGTGTTTTTTAAAATAAAATCTAACAAAATACTAACCTAATAACAAGGCTTCCAGAGACATTAAAGAGGAAATATTAATATGTAATATTAACAGTAACAGTACTCCCTGACATCACTACTTACACCCCTGGCTGTACAGACATTTTGTGCCTACATAATCTCAGAAATATTTAAGAGAGTAAAAACCTCTGCCATTACACAACAGTTCTTTTATGAAAATAGCCAGGTGTTATGTGTTCCCTTTAAAGCACATGATAGTACATTTACTGCATTATCTTCTTCAAAATTAAAACACAGTTGAGTCTGCAGAATTCCAAGCTTGCTCAGTAACAGAGCAGAATCATCCTCAGCGCACTAATATACATGATCCTGACCTCATTCTTTCTCAAGGGACTGCCACTGTTTTCAAAGTTGCTATGGCAACCTGACGATTCTGGTTATTATTTCTTACATGGAAGCATCAGAGTATACAGTGGTGCGTGAAAGTTTGTGAACCCTTTAGAATGTTCCATATTTCTTCATGAAGATGAAAAATAACAAGGTTTTTAAACAAGTCCTAAAAGCAGATAAAGAGAACCCATGTAAACAAATGACACAAAGAAATTATTAGGAAATTGATCCAAAATGATTTCTTGGAGTGGCAGACATATGTGAACCTCTAGGATGCAAACTACATTTAAGATGAAATTAGAGTCTGGAGTTTTACAGATTAATCAGTTATGAATGGTTGCCTAATAGTAGTTGACATTAATTGCTTAAATTCTTAATGAAGATGCCAGGATATCTGTTGAGAATTGAATCTCAGTTGACCATGCAGCAATCCAATTTCCCTAAGCACATAAGCACAAATTACCAGAGAACAGATAATTAAAGGTAATATTTTGGAACGGCCAAGTCAAAGGGCTGACCATAATTTCAGCTAAACTGAAGTGAGCAGTTCATGTAAGAACAACATCACAGAGTTGAAGCTATTCGGTATAGAGAAATTGATTGAAAGTCCTAAAAAGGTTTAGTGGGTTACAATATATACTGAAAGCAAAGGTTTCCATATTTTTGCCCCTCACAAATATGTAATATTGCTTAATTTTCCTCAATAAATAAATTACCATAAATTTCCCCTCATTTCTTTACATGGGTTCTCTTTGTCTACGTTTGTCTATGTTTTATTTATGAAGAAAATATAGAAAAATCTAAAGCGTTTACAAATTTTCAAGCACCACAGTATATGACTTCAAAACTACAATCACTGGCCATTTTTTTCAGGCAATTGCCAAATAAGTACTGGGATTAGTGTTGGTAGTATTTTTAAACAGACCAGAGTATACGTACATTGTGTATTAACCAAACCAATTTGGACAGAAACATATGTTGATTAACAGGAATATTAAAACAAATTTTGCAAGAAACACATCATGGTCTTTAACAGTGCTGATTCGAAGCCTACAAGAACAAAGGGTCAGAGTTTTGTTGCAAATGGGTCTTGTCACAGCAAAGACTATTTATTTAAACAAATATATAGACAAAATATTTTGTGACCCTCTCCCTCTTTCTCCCTCATTCTGTCTGTCTGTCTGTCTGTCTGTCCCTTTTCTTTTTCCCTCTCCATTTGTGTATTCTCAAAGGCAATTGTACTTGCTCAGATTGACAAGCCTGTATCAGGAAGAAAGAAAATTCTCCTTCTCTCTTTATTCCTAAATCACCCTGTATGTCCATCCTTCTACTTGCGAGTGACAAGAAGTTCAAAAAGAAGATTGACGTTATGGAGAGTTCATTCAATTATACCTCAGGAACAACAACAATAGGAGAGACAGAGAGAGGGAGCAATGTCACATTGTGGCTTTGCAGTGTTTTCCTGTTTCCTTTTAATTATTCTCAGACAAGCAACATTATTTTGAACTTTTCACAACACACACACACGCACAATAACATATACAGGCACAATAACACATACAGGCAGTGTGTGGCATCTCCTTTGTGCTATGCTGAAGACCTTAAAGCACATACTCTATATTTTTCTTACTTTAAAACTGAATAAGTCAAACTGCCCTTATGCCATGAGCAGTAACAGAGCCAAAATGAGATAATTAAATTAAATGTCATTCATTAAATGACATATTTTCTAAAGGAATGAGAGTGGACTGAACCCTTCAATTAATCAACAAAGCAGTTCTATCTAAATTGATCATAATAAATATTTTCTTTCCCATTCAGAAAGCTCATTAATTTCATGTAGGAACAAACCCAACAATATAATAATATCTGGAGTTTAATGTTGATAAAGAAAGACTGTTTCACAAGCAATTTTGCAATTTATTCACTAAACATATGCAAGAAACAAGGAGAAGAAATGAAACGCATTTTATAAGGTGCCATAAACACACCATGACACTCAATGAAAGCATCTTGCAGAGCGCTACTAACAAGATATTCACTCTCACATGTTCTCATCCTCTAAAAGATGGGTTTATAAAGTATCAAATAAAGAACTCCTTACACAGAATTTATAACATGTTTATTTTCTGCCTATTGAGGAATGCAGTTATGTTGCCTTTTAATAAGCTTGGCTTTAGTTAACAATATTTCCCTAACATTAAAACTTGTTTGGTTAGTAGAGCACTACTTAAATACAATATGTGAAAAATTAGGGTGCTACAGTGTAATAAAAATATAATAATATTTTGAGAAATATTTAGGCCAAAATGGCTAAAAACATCAATATAAAGAAACACAGAAAAATAATAATATAATATGTTACAAAGTTACAACATCAGTGAATGAAAGTTATTAAGCGCTTGCTCCCTGAATAAAGCCACCTTTGTTTTTGGACTCTGTTTGTGCCTCATGTTTTTGGTTTTATTTAATTTTTTCTCACACTGATTTCGCTAATAAAGAATATTGGAATTGGCTATCCACATTCACCTGCCAAACCATGGCAGAAAACCTCTGATGCAATCTGAGGCAGCAGAATCTACCCAATTGCTGCACATGATCAGCTGCCAGGATGAAGCCAGTTAGCAAAGAAATCACTGTCCACCATGAAGCTACAGTATCAACAGTAGGCTTTTGCTCTGATTGTCCCAGCTGTCCAGGGATTCACTAGAGAGACACCCAGCACAACATGCCACCACCTGATTTGGCCTAAATCACTGCACCTCCAACCATCCCTGTTAACACTCAAACCAGCTCCCAAGAGTTTTTTAAAGATCGCCTTTCCTGAAAATGCCAGCGGTAACCCAAATAGCTGTCCTGAAATATTTGTTATATTTTTAGCCATTAAGCAGTGACTCTACCTGCATCACGTTACATATAACCCTGCTAATTGATTGCTCCCTCAACCGGACCAATGCCGTCTGAAATTGCCAGGGAGAGGAAACTCAACTACAATCGTATCACTGAAGTCATCCTTGTCGTGGTCATGGCATCTAATAAGCAAACAGTAAATTATGTCTTGAATGCCTTGGAATTTCATACACTAGTGGCAGAATATGGATCTCATATATGTATCATTAGGATCACCATATTAGCACCAGAATATCTCCTCTCCATACACCACACCAGTCTAGCCACCACTCATTCATCAGCTACAGTTCCTGTACCTTAAGCACCTCACGCCAAGGCAAGGTGAGGGTGCGATGAGAGACACCAATCATGAGGGGCTTTAAATACCTGAGAGAGCAGGTGACTGTCATCAGTGCAAATGTTGATAATGTGCCAGTATCAATTATATATAATAAAATTATTGCTTGACAAAGGTTTGCCAAAGAAGTCCCTTGTCCATGTGGTTATATACTGTATAATGTTGATTCTTGCTGCTGTACTTGGAGCAGGAATGTATTGTAGGTCTGAAATGGAGGAATGGATGTATAGTACAAATGAATAACACATGAAAGTTCACCAGACAAAACATTAAACAAATTATGTTCATAGTGTCTGAAATTAAACAAAGTAATATGACACGCTGAAATATTTAATCTTCATTTTCATACTGTCACAGCATTTTCTGATGTGGGTTGATTGATCTGTTTTAGCCTTGCGTATCTTGGTCAGGTTACAGAACCTAACCTCAAATTCACTAGGCAAAGTCAAAGTTATACCTTTGGTAAACACATCACTCAGCTTTCAGATTGGTAGCCTGGAATTTAAACCCAGGGCCCAAGAAAATGTGGCTCATACCACAAGAGCTGCTTTCACCTTGCAATAAACTAATATATTTCATGAGTAGTTTAAAATTAATTTAGTGAAGCATCTGGCAGCTGGATTCTACTGCCATAAAAACAAGCAACATTGTTGAAGCAACAATAGCATGTTTAGTCAAGACAGGCACATAAAGAGGTTAAGAATACAGCTCATCAATGTCTTTTCTCTACAGGTTTCCAGGGTAAGATATTCGTTCTGACATTAGGAAACCATGGCAAAGCAAGAGTGACAGAAAGAAAGAGAGAGAATAGGTAACTACAAACGGTGGGATTCTATTAATAGCATTTATATACAGTATATTTAGCAGAATATCAGTATTAACTATTAAAGACAGTTATTAATTCTCAAGTGGCACAGACAGATCTTGTTGTGTTGAGATTCCTCTTCTACATTAATGCAATCATATCAAGCAACATAACACAATATATATATAACATACAGTGGTACTTAAAAGTTTGTGAACCCTTTAGACTTGTCTGTCTTTCTGCATAAATATGACCTAAAACATCATCATATTTTTACACAATGGTCTCAAGACCATTGTTACCCTCCCTGGTCGACCACAAAAAAAATCACTCCAAGAGCAAGGTGTGTAATAGTCGGTGAAGCCACAAAGGACCACAGGGTAACTTTCAAGCGACTGAAGGCCTCTCTGGCTAATGTTAATGTTCATAAGTCCACAGTGGTGTGCATGACTGGGTTACAAGGAGAAAGCCACTGCTCTCCAAAAAGAACATTGCTGTTCGTCTGCAGTTTGCTAAAGACCACATGGGCACAAGCTATTATTTAAGTCTTGTGAACAGATGCACTGCGTTTATGTTTGGAGAAAGGAAAACATTCCTGCATAAGAGCCTTATCCCATCTTTGAAACTTGGTGGTGGTAGTATCATGGTTTGGGCCTGTTTTGCTGCATCTGGGCCAGGACAGCTTGCCATCATGAATTATGAATTGTATTAAATAATTATAAAGGAAATGAATAAATCTTAAGAGAAGGAGGTTCATGCAGCAAGATAACGACCCTAAGCACACAAGTCGTTCTACCAAAGAATGGTTTAGGAAGAATAAAGTTAATGTTTCGGAAGGGCCACATCAAAGTCCTGACCTTAATCCCATCGATATGTTGTGGAATGACCTGAAAATAGCAGTTTATGTAAGGAAACCCACCAACATTTTGAATGAATTAGAAGTCAGGGTTCTGTGCAGGCCTCTCAAGTTCTTTTATAACAAGCTCAAAACACAGTCCTTTATGAAGGGCTTTAGCGCACTGAAACATGAAATTACCTTCTCCTTCTTTTGCCACGAACTTGAAAGCACACAAATCTCTAGAAACTTACTATGTACTGTAGTATTAAGATTTTAGTAGAAACAAGGGGTTCAACCAGAACCATTAAAACTAGGTCTCTGCATTATTCGTGTTCCATCAAACTTTACTATTGCCCCTACTGTAGTCCTCTGGTGAACACTGCTTCTAGTCAGATTTTGGATATAGTGGGTGGTGTAACTGAAGTCAAATAATTGTGTTCTTTCTATGAAGCTTAGGCTAAAGTGGTGAAATTCTTTATAAACTGTATCTTGTTCATGGCAGCTGTTCGGTACACTGACAATGAAACCAATATCAGGGTGAAAAAAACTGTCATATGTCTTTGTTTCAAGCCAGAAGAAAGTATGACAAAAATAGGATTAAATAATAAATTCCACATACAGTGCATATTTGTAAATGTTGGGTCAGAGTGTGTGGGCTAGTGTGTGCACATGTAGTTATTTTTAAACAAGACCGTGTGGTATCTTGTAATTCTTATCACTTTGCTTAGTTTTGACTGTCCAACTTTTAAAGCCTTGTTAACACTTTTAACACCTTATTTTTCCTGACACTTCTATTTGATCATTTTCTTGTTCTTTCCTCAGTAACACTGACCTCTCCTGTTTCTTATTCACACTATCATTCTCTGTAAAATGTGTCATAAGACCTGGGTGCTCATAAAAAAATATATAATTAGATGTGTTTCTGAACAATCTTATGCTTAAGTGCAATGTGCAGTAATGTGCCATGCACTTGCATATACCGACAAGAATTTGGTGCATGAAAGGTGCAACTGAAAGTGCAAGTGCAAAAGACAATGCACAAAAATAAAGCATGGCTCAAAACGATCTGCTTATCAAGAGCTTCTCTAGATATCGAGAAGGTCAAGCTTCTTCCAGCAATAAATAAGTGTTTGAGTAACTGTTATAAGTGTTCAAGGATTGACCAGTGTGCATCTTGGCTTTTGACAGAGATATATAAGAAACCCTTTCACAGGAAAGTCTGTAGGATTTTATATTGAATTCGTTGAGTGATCTCTCCACTGGAGAGTGGCAGATGGAACACAAACATGCTACACTACTTCTGGTGTTTTCAGCGTGACAATCCTGATCATGATTATTTCATTATTATCACATATTATCACATACAAAAAAACAAACATTTTATTTAAAATAACAACTATTAAAATGTACTTTATTTATTGCTCTCTTGGTTAGACAATAGCCTCTTTTGCATTAAGCAAATATATTACATCCTATTGTTACTTCAGAGCTTCTTATTACCCTTGATATTCGACTTTATATGCTTTAACCAAACATTCCTCATTTGTGAAAGTTTAACATATTCCATACTTTTGTACTTCATATTTGGATTTAGGACCTTTCATTTGGGTTAAATCAGAGTCAGTACAAGTTTTTTTTTTTTTTTTTAATAGAGACCAGTGTAATCAGGTGTTAGTGATGCAATTGCTGTATTAAAATAATAGGGATCTATCAACGTCTGATGTTTGTGAAAGTGTATTATTTACATTATGTCATTTAGCAGATGCCTTTATCCAGAGTGGCTTACATACATTCATACAGTTTTGTAATTCTATTGTGGCTTTTCGTGGGGACCTAACAGTAAAAGTGGTGGGATTTGAACTCTAGACATTCTAATCCATAGTCCAGTAACTTACCTGCTAAACTACCATAGTCCATAATATCATGGCATGAACAATGGACGCCACCAATCCACTGTCAGAAAACCTCAAGTTTGCTAATGTTAATGTTCCTGATTCTACAATCAAGAGAGCAATGAACAGTAGTAGTATGGATAAAAACATTTCTCCCAGTTTGAAAAAATGTTTTTTTTTGTAAACATAGTCATAGTAGTATCTTAGTCTTGTACTTTTGTGCAGCATCTGGTCCAGGTCCATTGTTGATGGAAAAAGTGATTTCAAAATTATATCAGCAAATCCTAAAAGAAAATGTAAAAATGTCTGTGAAGATCAAGAGAACAAGGGTCATGCAGACTGACAACAAAACTAAGCACACACATTGTTCAGCCAAATGTTTAAAGTAAAGTTATTGTTTTGGAAAGGCCAAGACAAAGTCGTGATGTTAATACAAAATGTCATGGAAGGATTTGAATCGAGCAGTTCATGTAAGGAAACTCAATGACATCCTAGAGTTGAAGCTGTTTTGTATGGAGGAATGACTTAAATAAAACAGAATACCTTAGCAGTTATGGCTACACAATGGGATCATACCTGACACTGAAAGCAAGGTGTCTATTTCCCTATAGTAGTCACACCTTTTTTAATACTAAGTCCACTGCTAATGAGGATTTAATTATTATGTGTATAAGTTAATTTGTTAATGTTCTATGCCCACTCAGCAAATATCAATGCCCATCCCAACCTGTCTTTGTAGGTAATGCCACTGCTTAAAGAACTGTTCATCTACAATTAGTATTTATTTATGGACATCTTTATAAATGAAGTAGTATGTTTTTGTCAGTGCCAAACAGAAATTCCACCCACCCACATACCAAGTTCCATTAAAATGAAATAACGAAAGTCCAACCATCTCACTCTGTCTCTCCCCATCCACCCACACAGCTCTCCATTCGCTCCTCCACATCCTCCTCCTCATCTGTGATATCAGGAGGTACTAAGTGCCAACCAGAACCTCACTTCCCACTTAAAGATGTAAAAGGTACAGGTACTCTTACTCTGTACTCACAGACACATACAGACACACAGACACACACACACACACACACACACACACACACACACACACACACACACACACACACACACACACA